>CM034357.1:23405202-23426870 GCA_019925275.1 Mytilus edulis
TTCTTGTTATCGCTTAATATTCGCAACCGTATAAGAAACCGACAAATTTATTTTACCAAATTGGTCGTTATATCCTCAGGATGATTTGATTTGTTTTGACCGAAGCTATCCGGAGACTCCATATGAGAGTTATTTCCCCTTTTATATTTGATATAAGTGATATGAATTTTTAACTGGAAAACCATAAGTGTTAGAGGCCTAGGGTCTTTTGTTTTGAGGTCCTTGGTCCAAAAAATTGAAAATGAGGTCAAGGTCAAAGGTCAAGGTCATGATCAAAATTTTGATTTTGGCTTGTTATCTCTTATTTTCAGAAATCATATAAGATATTGACAAAATATTTTCATAAAATTGTTAGTTACGACATGTAGTAACACATAAATTTTAGTCGAAAGGGAAGGTAGACATTTGACGTGAGTTTTCCCCCTTTTTATATCTAATATCATATGTATGGTAATATAACTCATAAACAATATAAAGTAGAGGACTAAAGTCTTTTGATTTGAGGTCCTTGGTTGATGACCTTGAAATTAAGCTCAAGGTCATTGGCAAAATTAACGTTCTAGATTTTGACCTTTGCTTTTACCTCATATGTATACATGATAAAGACATGGGACTTTTTGCAATATGTTGCAAGCAATGTGACCTTTTAAAAGCCAACCGGAAGTGACCTTTTGTTTACCGGAAGTAGCTATTTTTTGTTCTAAATAAATGTAAAAGTATGTAGAACCATATATTTTTGGAATCAGTGTCAATTAAACTATCAAACTATACCGAAAATTACGTCGTTTGAACCGGAAGTTAACAATTATCTCCCTTATCTATATATTTTTTCATAGAAACCATACATTTTTGGAATCAACGTTCAATAAGCTGTCATTTGACGGTTCAATTGACATTTAAAACCAAATTTTTAATAATTTCATTTAAAAAAAATCCTTACTGGTGGAAAGACCATCAATGGTTCTCTGAACAATTGGTTTTTAATTTTTATTATTCTTCTTTTTCTTTTTCTTTTTCTTCCGCCACATTTAAAAATGAACTTGTCCGCAGCATTTCTCCAAAACCCCTGGTCAGACTAACTTGGGGTTTCATAGAATGTTAGACTAATATGTCTAGGTGAGCCATCAATCTTTCGTTTGTGCATTGGGGTCTATTAAGGGGTATTTTGGGGGCAGAAAGAAGGGAGGGGTTTACTATAGAACCCTATGGGATTTTATTTTCTAAAATTTTCAAATGAATATAACTTGAAAACTGTAAGTGATAGATTCATGCAGTCTTCAGAAATGATTATAGGACAATAAAACAAATCACATGAAATATAGGGGGAGTCCCTGGGGGGTCATCCCCACCCCCTTCAATTTGAGAATATGCTTTTATCTTGTAAACAGTCCAGATCCCCACCCCTAAACCATATATATTCTTGAATGGGACAATAAAACAAATCAAATAAAATTAAAGGGAAGTCCCCGGGGTCATCCCCACCCCGTTCAATTTGAGAATGTGCTATTATCTTGTAAACGGTCCAGATCCCCACCCCTAAACCATATATATTCTTGTAGGGGACAAGAAAACAAATGAAATGAAATAAAAGGGAAGTCCCTAGAGGGTCACCCCACCCCCTCTTGTTTGAAAACTTGTAAACGATGAACATCCCCACCCCTAAACCATATATATTCTTGTATGGGACAATAAAACTAATCAAATGAAATTAAATGGAAGTTCCTGGGGGTCACCCCACCCTGATCAACTTGAGAATGTACTATTTTCTTGTAAACGGTCCAGATCCCCACCCTTAAACCATATATATTCTTGTAGGGGACAATAAAACAAATGAAATGAAATAAAAGGGAAGTCCCGAGGGGGTCACCCCACCCCGTCTTGTTTGTAAACTTGTAAACGGTCAACATCCCCACCCCTAAACCATATATATTCTTGTAGGGGACAATAAAACAAATAAAATGAAATAAAAGGAAAGTCCCTAGGGGGTTACCCCGCCCCCTTTTTTTGAAAACTTGTAAACGGTCAACATCACCACCCGTAAACCATATATATTCTTGTATGGGACATTAAGGCTAACCAAATGAAATTAAAGGGAAGTTCCCGGGGGTCGCCCCCCACCCTGTTCAATATGAGAATGTGCTATTATCTTGTAAACGGTCCAGATCCCCACCCCTAAACCATATTTATTCTTGTAGGGGACAATAAAACAAATGAAATGATATAGAAGGGAAGTCCCAAGGGGGTCACCCCACCCCCTCTTGTTTGAAAACTTGTAAACGGTCAACATCCCCACCCCTAAACCATATATATTCTTGTATGGGACAATAACACAAATCAAATGAAATGTAGGTAAAGTCCCTGGGGGTCACCACCACCCCCTCCTGTTTGCATACTTGTAAATGGTGGAGATCCCCACCCGTAAGCCATATATATTCTTGTAAGGGACAAAAAATCAAATCAAATGAACATGGGACCATATGAATGGCGAGTTATGGGAGCTTTGTTTGGGAGACTTCGTAACAGCATCCTGTTACAATTACTTCTTGTTACCATTAGAATCAAGGATTATTAGCCCAAAATACAATACAATGATATTTTTGGCTCTAGAAATTGCAAATTTATATCCATCAAAATTTTCACTCTACTGTAATTTTGTAAAAGTTAATTATAAATGTTAATAAGATATCAGTGTATAATTGATAGTAGAAATTCATCTTTTTGTTAATTTTTATCCAGAATCAGTATTTTCAGGCTTTCTATGTATGTCGATTGTTAGAATTTGACTTTGACTGAGGAGTTTTGCTTTACATGTTTATCAAAATATATATGTATGTTAAAATTGATGATGGGTATTATGTAAAAAAATAATGCTGACTTTAATTATTTGTGTAAACAGTCCAGATCCCCACCCCTAAACCATATATATTCTTGAATGGGACAATAAAACAAATCAAATAAAATTAAAGGGAAGTCCCCGGGGGTCATCCCCACCCCGTTCAATTTGAGAATGTGCTATTATCTTGTAAACGGTCCAGATCCCCACCCCTAAACCATATATATTCTTGTAGGGGACAAGAAAACAAATGAAATGAAATAAAAGGGAAGTCCCTAGAGGGTCACCCCACCCCCTCTTGTTTGAAAACTTGTAAACGATGAACATCCCCACCCCTAAACCATATATATTCTTGTATGGGACAATAAAACTAATCAAATGAAATTAAATGGAAGTTCCTGGGGGTCACCCCACCCTGATCAACTTGAGAATGTACTATTTTCTTGTAAACGGTCCAGATCCCCACCCTTAAACCATATATATTCTTGTAGGGGACAATAAAACAAATGAAATGAAATAAAAGGGAAGTCCCGAGGGGGTCACCCCACCCCGTCTTGTTTGTAAACTTGTAAACGGTCAACATCCCCACCCCTAAACCATATATATTCTTGTAGGGGACAATAAAACAAATAAAATGAAATAAAAGGAAAGTCCCTAGGGGGTTACCCCGCCCCTCTTTTTTGAAAACTTGTAAACGGTCAACATCACCACCCGTAAACCATATATATTCTTGTATGGGACATTAAGGCTAACCAAATGAAATTAAAGGGAAGTTCCCGGGGGTCGCCCCCCACCCTGTTCAATATGAGAATGTGCTATTATCTTGTAAACGGTCCAGATCCCCACCCCTAAACCATATTTATTCTTGTAGGGGACAATAAAACAAATGAAATGATATAGAAGGGAAGTCCCAAGGGGTCACCCCACCCCCTCTTGTTTGAAAACTTGTAAACGGTCAACATCCCCACCCCTAAACCATATATATTCTTGTATGGGACAATAACACAAATCAAATGAAATGTAGGTAAAGTCCCTGGGGGTCACCACCACCCCCTCCTGTTTGCATACTTGTAAATGGTGGAGATCCCCACCCGTAAGCCATATATATTCTTGTAAGGGACAAAAAATCAAATCAAATGAACATGGGACCATATGAATGGCGAGTTATGGGAGCTTTGTTTGGGAGACTTCGTAACAGCATCCTGTTACAATTACTTCTTGTTACCATTAGAATCAAGGATTATTAGCCCAAAATACAATACAATGATATTTTTGGCTCTAGAAATTGCAAATTTATATCCATCAAAATTTTCACTCTACTGTAATTTTGTAAAAGTTAATTATAAATGTTAATAAGAATATCAGTGTATAATTGATAGTAGAAATTCATCTTTTGTTAATTTTTATCCAGAATCAGTATTTTCAGGCTTTCTATGTATGTCGATTGTTAGAATTTGACTTTGACTGAGGAGTTTTGCTTTACATGTTTATCAAAATATATATGTATGTTAAAATTGATGATGGGTATTATGTAAAAAAATAATGCTGACTTTAATTATTTGTTAAAATTACGTAGATGGTTTATCTTTAAAGAATACTAGACATTTGGCCTTATATGCCTTTTGTAATAAAAAAATATTGAATCTTATTTAATTGCTTTCATAGTACACTTTTATAAATATAAGAAGCTGTGGTATGAGTGCCAATGAGACAACTCTCCATCAAAATAACAATTTATAAAAGTAAACCATGATAGGTAAATGTACAGCCTTCAACATAGAGCCTAGGCTCACACCAAACAACAAGCTATAAAGGGCCCCAAAATTACTAGTGTAAAACCATTCAAACTGGAAAACCAACGGTCTAATCTATATAAAAAATCCTTGCAATTGCCAGAGTGCAGGAGATCCTGGTTTTAATCCATGACAGATCAAACATTGACTTGAAAATTGATATTTGCTTCTTCTCCACAAACCAAATACAAACAAAAGCTTGGTCAGCTTAAAGTCGAAAGTGTCCAAGTATGGATACACTTTTCCTGCAGACTGTTTCCTTGTGAACTAGCATTTTAAATTTCTAGCTTTGATTTTAAATTTCTAGCTTTGGGTGTTCTTCAGGTACAAAGCAAGTTTTATGTTCATTCAGTTTGGCATGTTATTGTTCTGATGTGCATGTGATATTTGCTTTTCTTTTTTAAACCACAAACCATCATCATCATTTTAGTACACTTTTTTAATATTCATTGAAACTGATGCTTCAATAATGTTTTGACCCTTGAATATGTAATTCTAGCAGACAGCTTGTTATGCACTCACTGTAGCAGAGGGGGCATTAAGTTTAACCCTTCTAAGTTCATACGTCCCAAATTGGTTTCCATTCTTTAACTTTAGTTTGTCTCAACTAAATTGTATGAAACTTATACACAATGTTTATAACCACATAACACAGATCAAGTTCAAATTTAGTGGTACCACTTTTACCATCCTAGAGTGATTCCCCATTACAAAGGGAATAAAATGCTGAAATATTTGTTTTAGTTTTCTAACATTAAATAAGTTTGCTCCAACTTATTGTTATGAAACTTTAATATATAGAAACAATGCTTATTACCACAAAACTCAAATCAAGAACATATTTGGGAAGCGTCACTTTTTCAGTTCTTGAATAATATCCCTTTTTAATGTTATATGCAGCAGAGCATCGTCTGTGTCCCATGGACATATTCCCTTTTTATTTGTTTTTCAATGACAACTTGAGAACCTTCATGACACTTCATTGCATAGAATGACTAGAAATCAATTTAAAATTTGAGGTCAATTTATTTACCATCCAGGTCACAGACACTGAAAATTGTCCCCAGTTATTGCTGTAGAGTGTTTTCTAGATGATGGTGACAAATAACTAAATAAACATTTAATGAGTTTGAATCCGTAATTTTATTGAGTGGTCATATATCATGCGAGGAAGATACGTATGTATTATGAGGTTAACATGTTCAAGATCAAGCTCATAGATCATTAGTTTCAGTAAAGTAAGATCTACACCACATCACCATCACCAAAACACAATTTTGTCATGATACCATCTGTGTCCTTTGTTTGATATGGACATACACCAAGGTGAGCGACATAGACTATTTAGAGCCTCTGGTTTTAAGGATCTACCAGATGCAGTAAAATCATTAGTCCAAATATTTTAAACGGCAGACGCTGTTTGCTGTACAGGGAAATCGAAAACCAAAATGACCACAACAATCTACAAGAGGACTTCAAATCACTAGAAAAAAAGGCAGACGACTGGGGTATGCACTTCAACGCCAAACAAAGCTATATGCCAAGCCTGAAAAGTAAATGCCAACAGTTCTACAACCACACACTCGAACAAGCGGCATCCAACATATATTTTGGGCTATAAATACAAGAAGATCTTAAATGGAAGGAACAATTAACAAATACATGCAGCAAAGCCAGTTCCACTCTAATTTATTGTAATACATAGAATTTTTTAATTCAATCAAAAACTATAAGAAATGAAATTTAATTCGCAAAGTTGTTTAGGGAAACCTGTTTGTATGAAACATACATATTATAAACAGGCTATTGATATGAGTGTTTTCATTGGATGATGAATTGGTGCTATGCTCCTCCCATTTTTGAGGTAATAATCATTTCATGGTTGAGCTAACAAGGAAGCTAACCAAAGAATCTACCTGTAGCTTCATACTCGTTGGAATCTGCTGTAAAAACATTCAAGGGGCCATTAAGGGGCCAGCTGAAGGACGCCTCCGGGTGCGGGAATTTCTCGCTTCATTGAAGACCTGTTGGTGACCTTCTGCTGTTGTCTGCTCTATGGTCGGGTTGTTGTCTCTTTGACATATTCCCCATTTCCATTCTCAATTTTAACACTTAGCTGATATCTCCATAGAACATATTTTATTTGGAACATTTCCACTCTAAGCCTCCTTAGGAGAAACATACAACACTGACGTAGGGAATGTCGTAAAACAGCAAAGATAACACTCGCAAGATATATTATGGAGTACAGGTCAATTATTTGGGACGCATACATGTATATCCAAAAAGACATCGACAAATTGGAATCCATACAAAAGAGAGGGCTAGATTTATTATTAAAAACTACAAATCAAGGGTTTTACACTAGTAGTTTTTAAGGGCCCCTATATAACTTACTGTTCGGTGTGAAAACCATACCTTGACCTGTTATGGTCTACCTATATAAATTGTTATTTGGATGGAGAGTTGTCTCATTGGCACTCATACCACGTCTTCCTATATCTATAAAGAATAAAAATGCTATCAGAACTTAAGCATCCGTCACTACAATCAAGATGTCAACAACAAAGACTGATTTTCTTGATCAATGTGGATGAGAAGGAAGATACCAGCGCTCTCTCCGGACGACCGAATTAAATTTCAAAGACCTAAACGACAAGTCACAGCAAAAACATAAATATCTGGGCATTGCACAATGTCATGTTTTTCTCTGGCTGTTTATGAAGTCTTAACACTAAATCTATTGGATGTTTGATTTGTACTGATTGTTAATTTAATCTTTGATGCATGGTTTGTTTTATTAGTTATTATTGGCTTTGAACCAGCTGTCAGTAACTGCGAGTACTCTCAGATCTGTACCTAGTGTCCTTTTTGTTATTGGGATGTACAAGTACCCGACCACGTCCACTCTATACTTTTTGAAGTATGTATTTTTATTTGTGCCTGCTAATATCTAGTGAGTTTATATACAGAAGAAGATATGGTTTGATTGCCAACTGAGACAACTCTCCACAAGAGACCAACATGACACAGAAATTAACAACTATAGGTCACTGTACAGCCTTCAACAATGAGCAAAGCCCATATCGCATAGTCAGCTATAAAAGGTCCCGAAATGACAGTGTAAAACAATTCAAACGAAAAAATTTAAGGCCTAATTTATGTACAAAACATGAAAGCCTTTTTCAACTGAGTTTTATAGTTCGTTCTTATGTTGTAGTGTTACACCACTGTCCCATGTTAGGGAAGTGTTCGGATCCTGCTAGCACGTTTAATCCCGCCAAATTCTGTATGTATACGTACATGTATGTGCATGTCCAAGAGCATGAAATTCAGTAGTTGTCGCTTTGTGTTACATAATTATATGTTGTTCGTTCGTTTTTTTGTATATGAATTAGACCGTTAATTTGATCTTGTTTGAATTGTTTTACATTTGTGATTTTTGGGACCGTTTGATAGCTGACTAAGCAGCATGGGCTTTGTTACCTATATCTATTAATTTCTGTGTCATTTGGTCTCATTTTGAGATTTGTATCATCGGCAATCATATCACATCTCCTTTTTTTTTATATACAAAAAAATATTTTTAAACGTAAAAACCATGAAGAGACGCTGGTTTGACCAGCGTTTCAAACTGGGCCGAGTTGTATTTGAAAGTGGCACAAGTTGTCCATAAAAGAGGTCAGAGTTGTCTTTAAATTGACCCAAATCATCTTTGGTCAGAGTTGTCCTGATTCTTCCTAAGTGTAGGTGTATGAAAATTTCTGAAAATGCCTATGATACGCATACATCGAAATGATAGGTTTATAACTAAGGATTGGGAAACACAAATCCTGAATTTGAAAGGTTAATGGTGTCTGCTTCACTAGGTTTCTGCACAACTAGGTTTCTAGACCAATATTTTCTGCACCACGTAGTTTCTGCACCGCCAGGTTTCTGCACCACTAGGTTTCTGCACTAATAGTTTCTGCACCTCTAGTTTTCTGCATCACTAGGTTTCTGCACCTCTAGTTTTCTGCACTGCTAGGTTTCTGCACCTTTAGTTTTCTGCACCACTAGGATTCTGCACCAATAGTTTCTGCACCTCTAGTTTTGTGTAGCACTAGGTTTCTGAACCAATAGTTTCTGCACCTCTAGGTTTCTGCACCAATAGTTTCTGCACCAATAGTTTCTGCATCAATAGTTTCTGCACCTCTAGTTTTCTGCAGCACTAGGTTTCTGCACCATTAGTTTCTGCACCAGCTAGTTTCTGCACCGCCAGGTTTCTGCACCACTAGTGAAATCTATCTCAAATTATCTCCCTTTGGTGCAAAAATGCCATTTTTGGCATTTAAATTGAAATATCTTTTTTAACTCATCGGTGACCTATATTTTTTATTGTTGTTTTCGAATAAGCTGTACATGAACTAAATAATTGTAAAATTTAAGCGATTTCTGTAATTTAACTCTTTTTTTATTTCGATATTACCGCTTTTTCTCCTATTAGTTCAACAGAAAAAAAGGACATTAACAAAATGTATGCTTCTTTCGAAGGCAGATTGTGAGCGTAAATGAACGGTGACCCCATTTTTTATTTCATTTTTTATTTCATTTTTATATTAAGAATAAGATAAAATTCATTTATAGAAAAATATAGCGAAATCCTATATTAAATCAAAAAAATTGATTTAGAGCCGCGAGCCCCTTTAATTTAATTCTAAAATGCATTTTAAGCCAGAGTAAATCATAAAAAACGTTGATGACGTCAAGGTCACATGACTAAATTATGTCTATAAGCTGATAGACAAAACAACGTCAGCCAATCAGAAGAAGCGTTACATCCAAAATTAAATTATATAAATTTAAGCCCAAGGCATGTTTAACAAATGAGAGTCTGAATGGGGGTTCTGGACTTTTTTTTAATTTTTTTTTTAATTTAGGTAATTTCTCTATTTTCTTTTCTTTCATTTCCTTCTGTCCATTATTCTAAATTCTTTATGGTTTACTTATAGCTTCACATTCTTTAATCCATTGTTCATGTTTTTCTACTTTTTTTAAACCTATATTTCTATAATTTGGCCTAATATTCACTATTCTGTAAACCTCATACTTTAAGACCCTCTTAAATAGTCAATATGTCAATATGTATAAGTCACATAAATTGCTAATATCTAATTAATCCATGAATATGGAAGAAATCCATGTTTTAACCAGAACGAACATTCCTGTTTGTGATATCCTCCTGTAATGACTAAACCATCAGATAGTATGGCAGTTTTATCTGGAAATTGATCCCAACTACTGGTACTCGGTTTTCCTGTTTTGACAAAATTTATTATTTCTTTCCTTAAGGTGTCTGTTAGTTGTTCGTCCTTTTTTGAAATTTTGTAATAATATCTTAAGGTGTTAAAAAACGCAAATGCATCTATTCCATGTGCAGCATACTTTGCCTTAAATGGTACTCCGTAAAAATATGCCGGTTCCGTTGGAAAAGCTGTGACAATATATCTGTATACTGGTGCCTTGTAACTGGATCCGATAGCATAAGTCATCACATCTACAGGACAGGTAACACGGATATCTGTTCCCATGGTTGTGTATTGGTACTCAGGAGAAATTACTCCCGTTGGATACATTCCAATTACCTGATTTGCGTTTATTGTAGGAAACGTATTCATTTTCTCTGATACTCTGCTAACATAATCATCCCATGTCCACGATTCAATATCAGTATGCTTTGGAAAGTAGTCCAGTTCCTGAGCTGAGCTACCTAAACAAAACAGAAACAACAAAATTCAACGTAGGCATATGATCTGAACTAATCAGGTACTACAGAATGAGAAAGGACTTATCCAAAAACTACAGTTTCAACATTTTTGAAACTTTTTAGGGTACAACACAATGCTTTGCAGTAAAATAAATTACGTCAATATGAAGCACTTTATTGTTGATGGGTTCTCAAACATCCATACTGTAATTTGATTTTCTCAGTCCTGTTCTTTTATTTCTAGTCAAAGAACTTCTAATTGTCGAGGCAATAACTTTTAAAACAAACTTGACAACAGCAATTATTTAAAGTGCTGTTTATTTGCTGTGCATATGCTTATTTTGTGTCATGGATCAATATATCTTTGTTTTCTCTATTATCATATAAAATTATATGTTTCATACCTATGATTACTGGAACATCATTCCCTTTTCCTTGTTTCCAAAGCTCAAAAGGCGAAGCTGGTAAAACTAAACCTGCAATGAGCATATACTGTATAATTACAAATGAAAAATGAATTGAAACTTAAATAGGAATTTGCTCTAGAATGAGTTAATTACTCGTGCAAGGATTTTATAATACTATTACGATCATTTACACGACCTCACGGACATTCTAGATTCATGTATTGGTCAACCCGTAATAAAATCTTTAAGATAGACAATAAATTCCCCTTGATATCTTTTACCTTGTATCCCCCCGAAATTCAAATTAAATCTATCATCTCAATCCGAAGTGTCTCCTCCTACTACTTCTAAAACTAATCTGTCTCGCTTGTTTAAGGAACCCTGAGACTGTAGCAACTTTGGGCTGATTGCACTCAGTCACTTTTGATACACGTACAGGAAGATAAACAGACACACAAAAGACGACAACCACTGAACATAAGTATTGAATGGTATTGGATTCGACACTGACGAAAATGTTTATTAGGCATTGAAACAAACTTTTATAGTATCACCATTCAAAATATACTCATCATACATGAAGATACCATGATTGCTTTGTACGCCAGACAAAAAACTCATCAGTAACGCTCGATTCAAAAATGTGTAAAAACCAAATAAAATACGAAGATGAAGTACTAAAAAGTAATCAGACGTAAATATATCAAGTAAATCTTCAACAACAAAATTACAAGACCCTGATTTCATTAATTTTTTTTTAGTTATCATGAGGGATTTCCGAAGAATTGTGAAGTCCCCACTTCTGACCTTTGATCACAATTTTCGAAGTTTGCATCAACGACAGACTTTAATCGAAAGCAATTATGTTTATCTTCAAATCGAAACCTATCAGCCGTGAACAATGTCGGGTTGTTAAATTTTTGCGCATCTTTAAATTTCATCGTACTAAATGTACCGGGAAAACTGATTGGAATCCGTAGGAGTGTCATTTTCTGTGTACTTTTAATCCAGGTCAATGTCCTTATCTATGTCCGATACTCATCTCATAATTTATTTTAAACTAAAACTTTAATAGGTTTCGTGATGAAATATATGTACATCGAATTATAATTTATAAATACATACGACGCCAGATAATATTGGTTATTATCTGAATATAGATACAATTAATCGAATTAATATGCCTCGACTCTAATCTTTATTGACTGGGATTTTCAGTTGTTTGTAAGAGAACATCGGCGTTTTCCACCAACAAACACTGACCAACACCCATATAATTCTTGTACATGCAGCATATGACGTTGCGGTAAAGATCCGACCCCAAAATACAAGAGAAACATACCAAAGAAGCATCCAAAAGCATAAGTCGAAAATACACTGAAAACGCCATAACAAAAAAAGAGCGAAAAAAAAAGGAACATGCAGCATGTACAGTTAACAAAACACAGCAGAGAAAACTGAAAAATGTCACCACAAAGCAAATCTAAGACATCTAACAAGGGAGATAGTATGTGCTCCGGAATGGTAAGCAGATCCGGTTCTGGATATAGCATGTTCAACCGTCAAGTACCCCTGTTGCAATGTGTGAGGCTACACTTAATTTGCTACCTTGCTTAATTCCTTCATTGGTCTTTTGAATGTTAATGCATCAAGGGATAATTTGTTTATGTTTAGGTGTTTGGCGGGAGTCGAGCGCTTGCTATGATAAGACAACTGTAACTTAACATTACATAAATAATTAAAAAGCTGTTAATAAAAAAAAAGAAACCCCGAGTATATATGTTCTTACCATCAACTACTGCAAGAGCACCAACAAATAGATTATTAGTAGGTAAATCACCGAAATCATCCATAGCCCAGTATGGATAAACATCCCATGGAATGGCGTCCATAATATTTTTTGCGGGAAGATTAATCAAACAATCTGCTCCTGCGCATTTAGTATTCTCAAGAAATATCTTATTGTCGAATGCGGCCTCCTCGTACGTTTTATTCAATAAGGCAGATCCACTCATCATCCAAACTCTATGGAAAAGACCAGTTGTCATTGGCGAAGCCATTAAAACCATGATGCTTGTAGCTCCAGAACTTTGCCCAAACAACGTCACCTGTAAAAATGTTCATCGTACTTGTTATATCTGGCGAATTGTTTCCAACATTTCAAATGTTAGAATTTATAAGCCTTTTAATTCATCAAGCAGAATTCGAAAAAAAAGACAACTTGTCATGATACTTGCTGCAATCAAGTGCAGCATTATTTCATTTTCCATACTGTATAGCGGTTTATTTTTGCAGAGTGTAAATTTCGTTTATTTTCGCGAATTGAAACGAATCAATAAAATAAGTTCCGCTTTTTTAGAAATGCACATGCAATATGGTATTATAAAGCTATAAATACGCCAAAGTAATAACCGCCAAAATATTGTGAATACCTTTTCAAAATGAAAATCGCGAATTTTTGCACCCGCGAAAATTAACCGCTCCGCGTTATTCTATGTTGAGCATAAATAAACGAGTTTTGCTTAAAACAATAGTGTAGACAGAAACAAACAAAGGCTCCGGACTTACGCAGGCAAATAAAGATTGCGATATTGTTCAATTCTTTTCTAAACTTTACATCAATTATAACTGCGCCAAAAAAAGATTGCTTGTAATTTCAAAGAGTTGAAAATGAATTGAAACTATTGAAAGTCTAGATAACCTACAAAACTACTTTGCCAACGTAGGAATTCAAACTTGCGCCGCCATGAAAAACCTTTATTTTTATATAAACCTTTTGAATGCAATAACGCTGAGATCAGACTAAACCCCAACTTCTTGTAATGTAAATATTCTACTTACCAGATTTGGATTACCTCCAAAATTCCTGATATTGTCCTGTACCCATCTTAACGCCAATATCTGGTCCATGAAACCATAGTTTCCCGTTAAACGTAACGGAGTTGATAGAGTCATGAACCCAAAGGCATTTAATCTGTAGTTCATGCTAACATAGACCATATTTGTTGCCTCTGCAACTTCTTCAGATGGACTATAAGTAGGAAAATTTCCACTTAAGTCTGTAAGAGAACCGCCATGAAACCAAACCATCACTGGCAAATTGGCCTTCCTGTTCATTGTAGGCGTCCATACGTTCAAAAACAAACAATCCTCATTCCCAGAATTGCCTATAGGAGACGTTGGATCTCGTTGAACACACCAATTCCCAAATTCGGTTGCTTTGAGGATACCATCCCAACATGTGTTATCCTTTTTCGTTAATGGTACAGGTGGCTTCCATCGTAGACTGGATATTGGTGGTTTAGCATATGGAATTCCTTTAAATACATACGATGAGGTTTTTAGTCCTTCGATTGGTCCGCATGAAGTATGAACGAATGGTGCACTTTTCTGATTTCGTATGCAGGTTTGCACAGCAGAAAGTGACAAAAGCAAGATACAGATCGTAGACTGTTCCTTTCTCATTGTAGCAACTTACACACACACACAAAAAACTTTCCTCACTATTTTACGGATTAGCTGACGAATTAAGCTTAATTTCACAATTTCATTTTGTTTTAATCTTTTATTCTTAACCTAAAGAGCAAAGTTCATAACACATGATTTATACAACTTATGAATAATAATTGAACCAAATAGAAAAAATAACAAATTCCGGATGTCAGATATTTATCTATATATGGGAATGTCGTTTTGTGTTTTCCTATATACTATGATTTTCTTTTTATTAAAAGTACAGCAATTATCCAATCACACATCATCAACATACATCGACTCCATATATTTTGTATAACTATATTCAGCCGTTTTGGTACAGCAATTATCCCATCACACATTTTCAACATAAATCGACTCCATATATTTTGTATAATTATATTCAGCTGTTTTGATACATATGATACATATCACACGATTTATAAACATTTTTTATTTTTGCATAGCTAGCGCATTGTAACGTATATACATGCATGGTAAGGTGCAATCAATATAATAATAAGCAGATGTGATATGATTCCCAATGAAACAACTCTTTACCGGAGACCAAATGGCGTAGAAGTAAAAAAAACTATAGATCAATGGACAAACTTCACCAGTGAGAAAATTTGTATTCTAAAATGACGTACTTCTTTCGCTTTCGCTTTGTAAACAACACCGTGATAAAATTCTCCATATATCTATACTTATAGCATGTACATAATCATGGCTGTTGCTTTATACTTCCCACGTAAATCCACATGTATTGGATCCTATTTGCAAACCATTTGCCGATTTTATTGTTTTAAAAACTGCAGTTAAAAAAAGACAAAATAACTTTAATTCTTATTCGGATGCATAATAAAAAGAAGTCATGCATAAGAGCTCGGAGAAATCAACAAAATAAAAAAAAATTAGAATTCCGCGAAAGTCTTTTAATGTTTTTGACGCATTTAAGTCATTTCAAAACATGACGTCATACAAATGAAAACGCTACAGTTTTTAAAACGTTTTCTGATACGTGAACCATCGAAATTTGTATACTATTGTATTAAAATTGATTTGTTTTGTTTTCTATTCTAATGCATTTTTCGCATATTTACTGATTTCAGCAAGTCAACATGGCGGCTCCTTAGTTACAAAATGTCAACTTTGGATTTGACGGTAGCTTACGAGAAAAACATGTGAATTAAAAATGGCAAATGTTGGGTTTGAGAATTTAAAGAATTAAACAGATTTTTTTCTAGCGGTTACTCACGAAACAATCCATGCAAGCTACATATTTTATGAATGTTTGAGCTTTTTTGAACCTGGAGTAAAAAAAGAACAGACACACACACAGCATGCCTACCATCGCTTCAGTTTTTTAATGACCGTATTTGTCCTATTATGCTGAGTTCACACGTAATTCGAAATCGATTCGCATTAACTAATTCGAATTAGTTTAATTCGCATTCAAAACGTTTTACGTCCTAACATTACAATGCGCTGTCAAATTCACTTTACTGTCCAAACGACGTTACCTTTTAGTTCGTATTTCTAATGCGAATTAACCAATTCGAATTAAAAAAGAAGAGAGTGTGAACGCGATTAGCGAATTCGATTCGCATTCGATTCGAATTCAATTCGAATTAAATGCACGTGTGAACGAGGCATTATAATCGAAAAAATTCATGGAAGCCATAAATTGTTGGAAATTTACACATGGCCTGTCCGTGATATTCGTTAATTTTATCCCTCGCTAACGCTCAGTATAAAATTCGAATATCACGGCCCAGGTCATGTGTAAATTTCCAACAATCTATGGCTTCCATGAGTTATTTCTTAAATGCAAGATATTAAAAAACGTAAATTTAGGCTCAAATGGCCAAAATATATATATATATTTTTTTTTTTTTAAAACAATAACACTAAAAACAACATGTTTTGTCAGAGTATGGCTATTTTTACTTTTTTTTTTTTTATTAATATTGATTGCTTGAACTGCTATTTTGTAACGAGTCAGGAACTCAAAACATGAATATCATTGTCACTCTCAGGGCTACACAATAATCACAGTGATCAGAAAGCCAACTTTACACTAAATCCATTGGATGTTGGATGTGTACTAATTGATATTTTAGTCTTTGACGCATGATTTTTTTTTATTAGTTGTTATTGGCTTTGAACTAGCTGTCAGTAACTGCGAGTAATCCCGGATATTTTGTCTTTTTGCTTTTAGGATGTATAAGTACCTGTCCACGCCCGCTGTGTGTTTATGTTAGATGCATTTCTATTTGTATCCATCTGATGAGTTAAGCCTTTTTCAACTCATTTTTATTGTTTGTTCTTATATATTGTATTTTAACACCACTGTCAAAGATTAACTCTGCCACATGCTTTAAGTGCCTCTCAGGAGCATGTAAATCAGTTGATGTCGTTGGTTCATGCCTATCATATTTGTTTTTCGTAAACTTTTTTGTTTTAAAATAGGCCGTTAGTTTTTCAATTGAATTATTTCAAATTTTTCATGTCGAGGCCATTGTTTAAGGCCTTACTGTTGCCTATATTCGCGTAAATCCACTTCATTTGAACTTTGGTGGATAGATGTCCTATTGGCAACCATACCACATCTCCTTAGTTTTACATATATATATATTAAACTATATCGAGGCTCATTTTTCTGACTCCACGTCTACACGTTATCGATCTTACTTCGAAATGTCACGTGTCTAGCTACGAAGCCGCAAATTTCACTTTTGAAGACAATAGTTTTAGATCAAACCACCACCTTGCACTCACAACAAGGTACAGAGAAGAACAATAGGTTTAACTGATTTTTAAAGGGCTACACGCGGATAATTTGATTTAAAGATAAGTATTTTTTCATTTTCTCTACCACAAAATTCATTTTAAAATAAATATATCTAGGTTATGCAAAGCCTTTTAACTTTTCCTGATTGACAGGTTTATCTATCCTCAGATTATTTTGTGAGGTATTAAAACAATTGGAAGATGCTATGATGAGCCTTAGCCATTGGCAGAGTAATGTTTCCTGCATAATTTAAGCGATCCACAGGGACTCGGTTAGTAGATTACAAAGAAATCTTTATGCCAACGTTAAAAACGTAAAAAAAACCAACAACAATAGACAAGAAATACGAAAACAAAATTGAAAATCATTAACTTTTTAATCTGCTAACCGAGACTCAGTCCCTGTTAAACAATCAACAACAACAACAACAACACAAAAAACAGAAAAAAAATTAAAAAAAAATGATGATCTGCTTTTATTAATACAAATTACCGAGATAATGACAATTTTGGCTAAATTATATATATTTAAAATTTTACTTGTCAATTAACTGATATAAGTATGAATAACGTTATTATGGAATTAATACTCTTTTTTTTTATGTTTTGTAGAATTCTCACGTAATAGGTCATACAACTTATTGAAAATAGTAATGGTTGATGTATTCATTTGATAAATGTGAAAAGTTGTCATCTGTATCAGGCGCCGTTTTACTGTTTTTTCTTTGTTTTCTGATTTCAAAAAATGCGTTGGCTTGGCGTTGTCAGTTTATTTTTGACTCATGAGTTTGTATGTACCTCTGGTATCTTTTCTCCTGTCTTTTACATATCTTTTACAGATAAAAAGTGGATATTTCCTATCTACCGTTTATATTAACGACAATTATTAAAGACGAAATCCTTGACAATTACTGCATTTGATTTATATTTAATATAAGAGGAGGGTAGATAGAGAGAAGATACAAAAATGGGCAATGGAAATTCATAGGCAATTCATATACTAGTATTTTAGCACCCCATTTTTAACCGGATTTTTGTGACAAAAATGTCGGTTATTGATTTGGGGATGTACGGCGGGCAGGCGGGCGGGCGGGCTTCACTCAAATGTTGTCCGTGCATTAACTCATGAACCGTTCAACCAAAGCTTTTAACATTTTAATATGTTGTTACTGACAACTAAATGAAGGTCAAGTTCAATAATGGCGATTTTGACTTTTACCGTTCAGGAGTTATGGTTCTTGAAAGATTAAAAAATGGAGTTTCCAGTCGTGTCCGTGCATTTACACATGAACTGTTATACCTAAGCTTCCTACATTTTAATATGTTGTTACTGATGACAAAATGGAGGTCAAGTTCAATAATGGCGATTTTGACTTTTACCGTTCAGGAGTTATGGTTCTTGAAAGATTGAAAAATGGAGTTTCCAGTCGTGTCCGTGCATTTACGCATGAACTGTTCTACCTAAGCTTCCCAAATTTTAATATGTTGTTACTGATGACAAAATGGAGGTCAAGTTCAATAATGACGATTTTGACTTTTACCGTTCAGGAGTTAAGGTTCTTGAAAGATTGAAAAATGGTGTTTCCAGTCGTGTCTGTGCATTTACACATGAACTGTTTTACCTAAGCTTCCCAAATTTTAATATGTTGTTACTGATGACAAAATAGAGGTCAAGTTCAATAATGACAATTTTGACTTTTACCGTTCAGGAGTTAAGGTTCTTGAAAGATTGAAAAATGGTGTTTCCAGTCGTGTCTGTGCATTTACACATGAACTGTTTTACCAAAGCTTCCCAAATTTTAATATGTTGTTACTGATGACAAAATAGAGGTCAAGTTCAATAATGACAATTTTGACTTTTACCGTTCAGGAGTTATGGTTCTTGAAAGATTGAAAAATGGTGTTTCCAGTCGTGTCCGTGCATTTTCTCATGAATCATTCAACCAAAGCTTTTGAAATTTTTATATGTTGTTACTGATGGCAAATTAGAGGTCAAGTTCAATAATGATGATTTTGACTTTTACCGTTCAGGAGTTATGGTTCTTGCAAGATTGTGAAATGGCGTTTCCATTCACGTTGTTGCATCTACTCATGAACCATTCAATCTAAGCTTTTCAAATTTTAAGATGTTGATACTGATGACAAAATGGAGGTCAAATTTGATATTGACGATTTTCACTTTCACCATTCATCAGTAATGGTTCTTGTGATATTGCCAGGACACAAATAAATATTAATAAATCCGGTTTGCTGTCGTTGTGACAGCCTCTTGTTCTCTATTTTTTTTTTTTTTTGCCCATTTTTTCTCTATTCTTTATATTTTCTCTTCTTTATTCTGAACTTTTCCCCATTATTATCGATTACTGTAAGTTTAGAAATTATTGCGTGCATTTAGTACTGCGATTTTTGAGAAGTGAACTAATGTGAGATTAAATAATGCGATTTAAGGATACATTTACTATATGTGATGTTTTATGATTGCGATACACAACCAGAAGCATAGTTGGCATTAACAAAAACTTTGCAATAATTTGTGAATTTACAGTATGAAGACACCACCCATGTAGACATCATCCACAACCTTGAACAACACCTTGTTTTAAATGATATTCAAAAAGACAAAGTGACAAAAACGAATAACAAAACATTACACTGTAGAATTAGGATTTTAAAAACATCACAAACCCAAGGATTTGTATAGTAATCTTACTATACAAATCCTTGACAAACCTAATAAAAAAAAAAGAATTTGAAATTTAAAGATAAGTTATACATAATAACACCATCGTGAAAAACAAATTGAGTAAAAGCGTTGCTGATATCGACATTATAATAACAAGATCTCAAAATGAGTCAGTTTTTGATAATGTATGCTGTTTTGCTCTAATGCCAATATCTTACACAAAATTTAAAATAGACATATAAGAGGGATTCATGACGAATGAGATATGAAGCACTATAATGTTATTTGTTATTGTAAATCTGTTTCACAGATGACGACAAATATGGTCGAATTGTTGTCAACGCAACATCATCCTTTTTTTTCTCGAAAGTGACCTACATAATAAGACTTAACACCGGGTGTGTACTTACATGAACAACACGACGGATTTCATATTTGTAGCAGGATCTGTTTACCCTACCGGAGTAGCTGAGATAACCCATAGTTATTGATTGTATTCGTGTTGCTCAGTCTTGAGTTTTGTACATTAATTATTTTGTACGTTATGTTTGTGAACTGCTGTTTTTCTTTTCTTTGTATTATTAGGTCTTTCCACCTTTCCGTGGAAAGACCTATTGGATTTCTTCTGATTATTATTATTAGGTCTTTCCACCTTTCCGTGGAAAGACCTATTGAATTTGTTCTGATTATTAGGTCTTTCAACCTTTCAGGTGAAAGACCTATAGGGTTTGTTCTGATTATTATTATTAAGGTCTTTCCTTTTTCTATAAGGAAAGACCTTACTGTATTTCTTCTGTTTATTATTATTATTATTATTATTATTCTTCCGCCAAACTTTGACGAAGTTAGCAGCCTTAACCGTAAGACGTGTCGCTTTCATGTTCACACTTTGTATCGGTGTCATGAATATCTATCTGGAACTCACCCTGTTAGTCGAAATATTTTGTCGGTTCGGAGTAATTCCTCCGAAACCCAAAAACCTTGTTATCGTTCCAACACCGTAACCGTAATAGGTAGGAAAAAAACGAAGGGTGAAATTTGTTCAGGACCAGACCCCAGTTCTTCGTTACATTTGGATCGAAAAGATTCAACGACTCATTGGTAGGGTTATGCCCCTATGAAAATTAACCGGTGTCGGTTGGCCACCAAAACTCAGAAACCGTAAGTCGTAGACACCTAGGATCTTCACCAATCATCATCAATTCATGTATCTTTGAAAAATACCTCAAGGTCAAATTTGTATGTTGACCTTGACCTTTGACCAATCACCTTGTTATGGGATAATCTCAGAAACTATTATACTTACAGAAGTTTTAAATAGTGTAAAATGTTTGGGTCATTACGGCGCAACTTTGTTACATATTGACTGAAGAGATTTGACCTTTTTTTAAGGGGCATTACCCGTGTTTTAGGTTTCTTGAAAGACAAAATCAGGTTTTACTGTATAACCAAAGGTCCTAGACCCATGGGGTCTTCAGCAATGACATTTGGGACTAATGACCTTGACAAAGGTCAAAAGGTCAAAGGTCAAGGTCATGTCCCATATAGCGAATTGTGTGTTTTTGACCTTATTTAAAAGATTTTCAGTGTGTTTTTAAACTTTTTAAGGTTGACCTTGGCCTTTGACCTAACAACTTTTTAGTCGATATCTAAAAAACGATTGTACTTATAGAAATAGTAAAAAACGTAAAGGTGGATGAGGCGCATTTTTTTTTACATTTAACCAAAAAATTGACCTTTCTGTAAGGGGCATAACCCCTGTTTTAGGTTCCTGAAAAGACGATACCAGATTTTTCCGCTTTTACTATATAACCAAAGGTCCTAGAACCATGGATCTTCAGCAATGACATTGGGGACTATTGACCTTGACAAAAGTCACAAGATCCAGGTCATATTCCAGAAAGCAAATTGTGTTTTTGACCTTATATAAAGGATTTTT
>CM034357.1:23426893-23582955 GCA_019925275.1 Mytilus edulis
TCTATTTTATATTACAAAAGGAAAGACCTCTCAATTGTTCAAGAACAATTGACGTTTTAATTTTTTTTTTTTTTCTTCCGCCAACTTTTTTTTCCTTCGCTGTTTTTTTGTTTCACAAGATATCGCTTAGATATAAGGTAAATGATATCGAACAGTTAATATGCTTCTGAAACTGACACCGCGTAACAAAAAACTTGACCTTGTAAGAGTTATCTCCCCGAACACTGTTTTTCTTGTGGCCACTACTCCTTCCCAACCGTATAAGAAACCGACAAATTTATTTTTCCAAATTGCTCGTTATATCCTTAGGATGTTCTGTTTCATTTCAACCGAAGCTATCCGGAGACTCCATATGAGAGTTATCCCCCCTTTTATATATGATATCAGTGATATGCATTTCTAACTGGTAAACTATAAGTGATAGAGACCTAGGGTCTTTTGATTTAAGATCCTTGGTCCAAAAAAATGAAAATTAGGTCAAGGTCAAAGGTCAAGGTCAAATTCTAAATTTTAATTTTGGCTTATTTTCACCTTTTTTCATTAACCTTATAAGATATCGACAATTTTTTTTTACTAAATTGTTAGTTGCGACATGTCGTAACTTATAAATTTTGGTTGCGAGGGTGCGTAAACAATAAAAGGGAGTTTTCGCCCCTCTTATATTAAGAATTATGCGTAAAGTGATTTTACTCATGAACCATACATATTAAGGAACTAGTGTCTTTTTATTTGAGATGTTTAGTCTATGACCTTGAAATTGAGGTCAAGATCATAGGTTAATTGGACGTTCTAGTTTTTGACCTTTGCTTAAAATTCATATTTATACATCATTAAGCCATAGGAACTGACATTTTCAACTGAATTTTAATATTTTCATATCTAAATAGATCCTTATTGGTTGAAAGACCTTCAATTGTTCTTTGAACAATTGGTTTTTAATTATTATTATTATTTTTTTTTTTTTTTCCTTCCGCCTAATTTTTTTTCTTGCGTATTATTGATGTTTCAAAAGATGTCGCTTAGATATTTGGAATATGGTATCGTATAGTTTATCAATTTAAAAAATTTACAACTGTGTAACAAAATACTTTACGTTGTAAGAGTTATCTCCCCAAACACTGTTTTTCTTGTGGCCACTACTCCTTCGCAACCGTTAAAGATTACGACAAATTTATTTTACCAAATTGCTCGTTATATCTTCAGGATTAGGATATTCATTTGGACCGAAGCTTTACGGAGACTCCATATGAGAGTTATTCCCCCTTTTCCCTTAAATTAAGTTATATGCATTTCTAAATGGTAAACCATAAGTGATAAAGACATAGGGTCTTTAGATTTGGGGTCCTTGGTCGAAAATAATAAAAATGAGGTCAAGGTCAAAGGTCAAGGTCATATTCTAAATTTTGATTTTGGCTTATTTTCATTTATTTTCAAATACCTTATGACATATCGACAAATAATTTTTCATAAATTGTTAGTTGCGACATGTCCTTACTTGTATATTTTGATTGAAAGGGTGCGCAGGCAATAAATAGGAGTTTTTGCCCATCTTACATTTAGAATTACGCGTAAAGTGATATTACTAATAAACCAAACATATTAAAGACCTTGGGTCTTTTGATTTAAGGTCCTTGGTTTGTGAACTTGAAATTGAGGTCAAGGTCATAGGTTAATATGACGTTCTAGATTTTGACCTTTGCTTTAAATTCATATAAATACATCATACAGCCATAGGAACTAACATTTTAAACTGATTTTTAATATTTCAATATCAAAATAGATCTTTTCTAGTGGAAAGACCTACAATTGTTCTCTGAACAATTGGTTTTTAATTATTATTATTATTTTTATTCTTCCGCCTAATTCTTTTCTTACGTAGTATTGATGTTTCAAAAGATGTCGCTTAGATATTTGGAATATGATATCGTAAAGCGTATGCACTTTTAAAACTAACCACTTCGTAACCAAATACTTTACGTTGTAAGAGTTATCTCCCCAAACACTGTTTTTCTTGTGGCCACTACTCTTTCGCAACCATAAAAGATTACAACAAATTTATTTTACCAAATTGCTCGTTACATCCTCAGGATGTTCTGTTTTATTTTGACCGAAGCCGTATAGAGACTCCATATGAGAGTTAGTTCCCCTTTTGTATTTGAAATTTTGAAATGTATTATAAACTGGAAAACCATAAGTGATAGAGACCTAGGGTCTTTTGTTTTGAGATCATTGGTCCAAAAAAATGAAAATTAGGTAAAGGTCAAAGGTCAAGGTCATATTCTAAATTTTGATTTTGGCCTATTTTCACTAATTTTCATTAACCTTATAAGATACCGACAAATTATTTTTACTAAATTGTTAGTTGCGACATGTCGTAACTTATATATTTTGGTTAAAAGGGTGTGTAGACATAAAATGGGAGTTTTTGCCCCTCCTATATTAAGAATTAAACATTAAAGTGATATAACTCATTAACTATACATATTACAGACCTAGGGTCTTTTTATTTGGGGTCCCTGGTTTATGACCTTGAAATATAGGTCAAGGTCATCAGTAAATTTGACGTTCTAGATTTTGACCTTTGCTCAAAATTCATATTTATACATCATTAAGCCATAGGAACTGACATTTTCAACTGAATTTTAATATTTTCATATCAAAATAGATCCTTATTGGTGGAAAGACCTTCAATTGTTCTCTGAACAATTGGTTTTTAATTTTCTTTTTAATTTTTTTTGTTCCATGATATTTTCGGTTTGTTTACGACTTAGTAGTTTGAAAATCTTTTAATTTTGGTATCTTTCTCCTCTCTTTTATTCCTTTGACTTATACTTGTTTTTCATTTTTTAATGCAAAGGACAGTTGCATTAATGCATATAAATTTCACTGTGGTTTAACTTAAAGGAAAAATTAACAGCTATAGATGTCCTCTCCAGTACTGTTTTGTATAGCTACTCAGACTTCAAATTACTGACATGAAAGTCTGTATCCATCACTATATATCTATGAAAAATTAAAACTGGATTTCGACTTCTTGAGAACTTAAATTTCTTTATATTAGAGATTACGAAAACATGATTTTGAAAAGTACATTAACTCAAAAATAGTTTTGTCCTGATTGTTTAAACTTTGCTTTCCGTTCATACATGCATTCACACAAAGACGGACTTTTTTGTCTGGTACCATTAGTTGAGTAAAGAACTCAATCTACTCGTCGATATCTAAATTCTTTCCTAGTTTGATGTATTGTGTTCACCCTTAAAAGTTTTTTTCTTCTGCATAATATATTGGAAATTTTCTATGGTGCCTGTAATGCAATTATGTTTACTAGCCTTCCATTAACAATATTATTAACCACCACCTTTTATTCGATATTCCCGTGCTTGCATTTCCTATCAGGATTTTCTTGATAGAGGGTTGCTGCTCACAAGGAAGCTATTAAAACAAGAGTTTCAAATGGTGAAGTTGAAATCATCCCTTCGTAAATTTTACGGACGCCATCACGAGTTGGTTGACCGTTATGGAATAACCGTTTCACAAATGATATCGGATATGTTCCTTACGTCGTTACTACAATCCCCTTCCCTTTCACGAATGTGACCTACCGAATTAGACTATTTACCGGATTTGTTATCATATAAGCAACACGACGGGTGCCACATGTGGAGCAGGATCTGCTTACCCTTTCGGAGCACCTGAGATCACCCCTAGTTTTTGGTGGGGTTCGTGTTGTTTATTCTTTAGTTTTCTATGTTGTGTCATGTGTACTATTGTTTGTCTGTTTGTCTTTTTCATTTTTAGCCATGGCGTTGTCAGTTTGTATTAGATTTACGAGTTTGACTGTCCCTTTGGTATCTTTCGTCCCTCTTTTATTGGTGAATTATATATCCATGGTCTTTGATTATTCTGTTGAAAACAAAACTCTTTAGATATCTTGGCACACTCAATTTAATCTAACTGAAATTACTTGAGTATTCAATTTAATATCTTGAATCTAATTCAAAATGTTCACATGCCAGTGTATATGTCTACTTCCCCATCCGTTTCGTTGCACACAATTAAAAGTTTCTTCTCTAAATCAAAATGAATGGCTCTTGGTTCCTTGAATTCAGTTGTATCATTCAGCAATGTTTTACTAGATTTTCCATCGTGCTGAATAAGTGAAAGATTGTGGTTGTGGTCATTTACAACGAAAATGTTTTTATAATTGTCGACCGATAATCCAGTCGGTCCCCCGATAGACGTATCCTTGAATTCCCATACTTTCTTTCCTACCATATCAAAACATTGTACTGCGTTGTGACCGTAGTTTGCGTAGAATATTCGGTTCTCTGTAACGGCTAAATATGCCTCTTTTGAAGTCGCCAACTTGATGTTCTGCAATTTTTCACCCAAGACATCAAAAACTGCTACCCCACTTCCATGAATTAGAACATAACATTTCAAATTCCAATGACATATTCCCCAGCAACCTTTTTGAAAATGTATTTTCTTGTTCTCGTTCTTTTTGGAAACGTTTATTATTTCTGTATACTGGCACCTATCACCATAAGTGACAGCAATTCGGTCGGTATCTACTGCTGTAACATCAAATGGTGGTTCTGAGACGGCAATATTTTTGATGTGCTGACCGGTAACACTATACTCCATGACAACAGCGCTACCACCAGTATAATCTGTAAATAGTATATTACCATTGGGTGACATAGCACAACCACTTATATTGATATCTTCTCTTGTCTGTTTAATTTTAAAATTTTGTTTTAAACTGAGACGTGTTTCACTCACTCTTGAAACAATGGAAACGGACGGACTCCTAAGACTCTGAGCTCCTCTGAGGCTTGCGTCATTTATTTGGAGATCAGCCATCTTTTCTTCAACCGAAATTTTGCCTAGAATGTCGACGCCCTCAAGTTCTTTAAGTAACTTGCTAATAAATGGATGAAGTTCAATTTCCATTCTGTAATTTTCCACGGAAACTGCAGTCTTAGTTATAGAACTCATTTCACCACGTACCCTCTCGCCAATCTGGTGTGTTGCAAGAAAGCAGTGTACATCTGGAGATGTTTGCTGCATTTTTATGGTTGAATCATGATGTTTCCTGAGTTCCTTTTGGGCATTTTCAAAAGTCCTCAGCGCGTTTTTATTTTTTCCTTTCAATATCCGACATTTTGATTTTAGATCAGCTCTTAATTTATTTTCTAGTTCTTCTAAGCGCGTATTAATTTTTTCTCGCGTGTCTTTTATAACTGTCTTGATATTATCACTTTCCTTTTTGAAATTTTCTTGTTCTGAGAGTCTACCATTTATCAACTTTTCAATGTTTTTTAAGCCATCTCTAATTGTCGTCTCCAAGGCAGTTAAAGCGGTTGATTGCTTGGCATTTTTTGCAGCTTCTTCTATCGAAACAACATCGGAACACTTTTGATGACGGGATTTTATTTCGGTGCATGCATCACAGATTGCCGTGTCATGTTGTTTACAGTAACGAGTAAGTTTCCTGCTATGTTCGGTACAGCTCTGGTTAATATGAAACGTGGACATCTTTAACTAAAATAAAGTAAGTCAAAATAAGGCACCAATACATCTGTAGCAAACTATCGTATATATAAATATATATATCATATCGTACCGGTGTTGTTATTAAAAAGTTATCAAAGGTACCAGGATTATAATTCAATACACCAGACGCGCGTTTCATACATAAGACTCATCAGTGATGCTAAGATCAAAATTTTTATAAAGCCAAACAAGTAGAAAGCTGAAGAGCATTAGTTTAAACATATTTTATTTGCAAAAGTACCAAAAGGGATTGGACACATGTTATAACATCATTAGATACGTCCTATCCTAATATAACTATAAACACAATGTACATTAGATAATGACGAAAAAACATAGTAGGGATGCATGTAATATATACTACAAATAAGAATTAGAAAAAAAAGAAAAAAAAACCAATATAATAAGGAATAATAATGAAACAACTGGACTGGAGTGAAAGGTTGTAAAGTAGAAATTTAGAATGTTAATAGATTGGTTTAAATCTTTATGTTATTCTAATATGATTGAAGAGCATTGAGGAACCAAAATTCCAAAACGTTGTGCCAAATACGGCTAAGGTAATTTATTCCTGATCATAATTTATAAAAATTACCATAAGTGCTGACTACTGGGCTGGTGGTACCCTCGGGGACGAAACGTCCACCAACAGTGGCATCGATCCTGTGATGTAAAAAGTTATCAAAGGTACCAGGATTATAATTTAATACGCCAGACACGCATTTCGTCTACACAAGACTCATTAGTGACGATCAGATCATAATAGTTATAAAGCCAAACAAGTACAAAGCTGAAGAGCATTGAGGACCTAAAATCTTTTTACACCACTGGGTCGACGCCACTGCTGGTGGGCGTTTCGGCCACGGGGGTATCACCAGCCCAGTAGTCAACACTTTGGTGTTATCCCAGGAATAGATTACCTTAGCCGTTTTGGCACAACATATAAAGCATTTAAAATATATGCAAAACGAAACAAATGGTGTATCGGTGTCATAATATCTAAACGCAGCATATACTATTGTTGGCATATTTTTAAATTGTATCCAACATACATCACGTAAGAGATTGAAAGCATATTCAAATTGAATAAAATAGATAAAGGCAACAGTAGTATACTAAAAAGCAACACATACAAACGCAAACATACATAGAAACGAACTATTTGGTAACAAGTGCCGTATTCATGATTTGATACAGGATATTTTATGAAAAAAATGTTGGCTGAACATGGTTTTATGGCTAGCCAATCCTCCTGTTTATATGGCAATGCTTAGAAATATCGCTGAAATGATGACACTACGTGACAGGAATACAGTAACACTCGCAAAAACACTCAGCACAAAGAAACGCATGAATTAATAGTATGATAGTTCATTTCAACATGTAAGCCAAAGAATAACAACGGATATTTTCCTTTAATAACAGCACACCACACCACAAACAGTGATATATTTTTGTGACGTATATATAATCTTGAAATTTATACCATTATATGAAACGCAATCCAAAAATTAAGGTTAATTTTAACAATACTAGTCCAAAACATTGCATAAACATTGTATAACATAATGGAAATTATGTTTTAGAACCCCTATATTGCTTTCAAAAAGTTTCTGCATATTGTAAACAAATTCTTGTGTATATTTCGGAGTTAAGTGTGGCGTCCATTGTCACTGAACTAGTATACATTTTTGTTTGGGGCCAGCTGAAGCACGACTCCCGGTGCGGGGATTTCTTGCTACATTGACACCTGAGAACACCCCTAGTTTTTGGTGGGATTCGTGTTGTTTATTCTTTAGTTTTCTATGTTGTGTCATGTGTACTATTGTTTGTCTGTTTGTTTTTTTCATTTTTAGCCATGACGTTGTCAGTTTATTTTAGATTTATGAGTTTGACTGTCCCTTTGGTATCTTTCGTCCCTCTTGAAGACTCATTGGTGGCTTTCGGTCTGCTTTTTTGTAGGGTTGTTGTCTATTTGACACATTCCCAATTTCCATTCTCAATTTTATATACTAGAACATGTATTGCTAAACTCATTATAAATAATAGTTACAGATCAACACGGTGTGTTTGTTTTGGTGAGCCAACGAATCATTATTGTTTATTCGTTGTCTAGATCTCATCCCTCTTGAACCTAAAGTAGAGAGGCGGCAGAAAGAAAAAGAAATTTCCTACTGTTTAGATTGTGCATGTGTTCTTGGCCCGAATATGCATTATATATTTACCATTGTACTTAAGAAACCATAAAAGTGGCTTTATCATACCTTCTCCTTTATCGCCATAATCATATCATTATTTCAACGTATTTGCGTTCATCCTAATGAAGAAAGACTAAAGTTACCAAAGGGATATGCAAACTCATAGGTAGATGGCAACGCAATAGCAAAACACAGCAAATGAAAAAAGAGCAAACAACAGTACACAAAACACCATATGGAAAAATTATAGGTAGATGATAAACTGACAACGCCATGACAAAACACGACAAATGACAAAAGGGCAAACCAGAGCAAACTAAACACATCAGAGAAAACTCACAGGTAGATCAAACTGACATCGCCAATTGTTTTACATTGTCATATCGGGGCCTTTTATAGCTGACTATGCGGTATGGGCTTTGCTCATTGTTGAAGGCCGTACGGTGACCTATAACTGTTAATGTCTGTGTCATTTTGGTCTCTTGTGGACAGTTGTCTCATTGGCAATCATACCACATCTTCTTTTTTATATCGCCATTGCCCCCTCAACCCATAAAAATGACAAACGACATTAGAGTAAAGAACAGTACACAAAAACAAATAATAGATAACTAAAGACTGCAAGATAAGCAATTGTATGTTAAATCATCTGTAGGACAAATATTCGATCCCATTTATTTAGTTATGAACGAATACTGCAATATTTCGTCCTGTTAAAGTAATATTCCAGAATGTTTTTTTTTCCATTTGGAACTAAAAATATATCAGTTTGGAAATAATATTATTATAATGGACACAATTATAATACACAATGGATACACACTACGTGGATAATAAAAATTGAAAAAGCATAGAGAAATTTGTTCTAGACCCTCATATTTTTGCATACGTACAAATGTTTTTTTAAAGAAACCTTTAAAACCCATATCGTGAAAATTTAGAAAAGCATGTTCCTACAACATAGCTTGAAATATCGGACATCTATTATGAATATTCAGCAGTAGTACGATTTATCACGAACAAAAAACCAACATTATAATTAAGAACTTACTTCAGTTGTTTGGATGGATGCGTACAACTCTCAGTCTGGCCAATTTGCAATGTGTTGCTAAATGTTTCTTAACAACGGACTTATATATACATTCAATTAAGTCAACGCTATATGAATATTCATGGATTAACACAATTGTCAATTTGTAGATAAATACATAGATGGTTTTTGTAAAAGAAAATCAATCTGATGTAAACGGAAATTTGATCGGTGCAAACAGTTTACTACCCGAATAATTTAAACAGAAACGCTTTACGCCTTACAATTCTTTGTGTTCTTTAAATTAACACAAAATAAAATGTAGGTTTTAAAGAATATCATATATAACGATAAAGCCTGTAGAGTAAACACTTATTATTCTATTTGTTGATATAACTGAACAGTTTATTTCGTTTAAATTATTGAATTACATTATTAAAGCAAAGCTATCTGGTAAAGAAAAAAGTACCTAACGCAATGCAAAGTAATTTAAACGTTAAAATCGGTGAATTTACTTAAGCTTTAAGCAAGCATTTTAAGATTCCACCACAGGCATCAAATCGGTAAAAATTCAGTTACTTGCACTTAAGGATTTTGATTAAGAAAGTTATCGTAACTACAAACTTAGAGTCAGAAATAGAAAGAAAAACCTAAATAAATACTATGAACAGTCTAAAACAGATGCGCAAACAACGCACACAGTCGCCACTCTGTACTTGTATAAGTCGTTTATAAGAAAAAAACGTTCCTATTATTTTCTGATTGTGCAATATAAATTTCTACAAAAGTTAATGTATTATAAAGTGAACTGGAGAGAATAGGATATTTAGTCTCAAAGTTCTCGATTTGAATGGAAGTTTATTACGCTGTTGCCACCCTTGTAAACATTGTGAAAGTCAAGCAATGAAAACATTGTATTATTAATTTAACACATATATATGTGCTTGAACTTTGTACAAAGTAAAATTTTAAAAAATACAGAACTCCGAGGAAAATTCAAAACGGAAAGTCCCTAATCAAATGGCAAAATTAAAATCACTATCAGAACTAAGAGAAATCGTCTTCTGTTATGTTTGTGTTATTCTTTTTAGAGATACATTTTGTCCGTATCAGATTCGTCAATAAGTTGAAAAAGGAAATTAAAAACAAACTCCACTTTAAGATCTAAGTATAGTTAAATATAAAAAAGAAGATGTGGAATGATTGCAAATGAGACCAAAATGACACAGACATTAACAACTATAGGTCACCGTACGGCCTTCAACAATGAGGAAAGCACATACCGCGTTTATGCATCGACCACCCACAAACTATTTACAGGTATTTGTTTAAAGATATGTGTGTATATAAAAAACCAGGACGTGTGCAATTATATTATTGTAGATTAGCATCTATTGTAAATGAAATATTTTCTATCAGTAATCAACCATGGGTCGTAAACATTATCATATACTGATATACTCTTATATAAACTTTATCGGATACCTTTTTTTTATCGTTCTTAACTTTAAATAAAATATATTGAAAAACCATTGCAGTCTATATGATAAGACTTTGATTGTCGATTGTCTTACGAGTACATTTAAAGTTTTCGACATGATTGAGATAATGGTTTGTCCGTTTAATCTAGCGAGTTAAGTTTTCAAATTTTAGTATTTCGAATAAATCATACTTTTGTTATCATACTTTTTAACTCGATAATCAGCTCTCAACTACCTTGTACTTTGAAGTATCATTTAGTTATTAATCCAGAAATTAGTTTAGAAACTATTGTTTCAACTTCTTCGAGCATAGCTGATCGTATATTGATTTTGACAATTTCTTTTATGTCCATTTCGGTCATTTGATTTCTCAGCTTTTTTCTGTTTTGCTTCATCCATGGCTACATATATTTGTCTTTGAAGTTTCCTTTTGCAGGTAATTCCAGAAAAGCGCGTCGGACGCATGAAATTAGCAAAATCCTTTCAAGCTGATTTTGTGCTCTATTTCGTGAAAGTATGGACCAATAATTCTTATAGGCTATTTCTGTGGGTTCTCTTTTCAATTTGAAATATAATCTGTTATCTTCTGTCAGACCTCTGCGTGATATTTTCCTAAATTTCAAATGATTTCCAATATTTTATAATAGCAAATTTCATTTCCATGCCCTCTCCGTAGTACTGGTTATAGGTCTGGTATGATATCCGCAGTCAAGTGTTTTTATGTCCCATTTATGGGCATGATGTTTTCTGGCCTGTGCGTCCATCCGTCCGTTCGTTCGTCTGTTTGTCCATCTGTCCCGCTTCAGGTTAAAGTTTTTGATGAAGTTGAAGTTTAAGCAACTTGAAACTTAGTACACACGTTCCGTATGATAGGATTTTAATGCCAAATTAGAGGCTTTACCCCACAATTTGGTATTTAACACAAGAAAAGACTTGTAAATGTGAATTGTTTCCAAATGATAGAATAAGCCATCAGTGATACTTTAGTTGAAGGCCAAAGGCAAGAAAAAAATTATTGTAGTTAAATTACGTGTCTACACAACTAAAAAATAGAACCCTGTTAAGTCTTCCAGATCGATCTTATCTTTTTCTGGTTAAAATTTGTATATACTGCTAATTGTCCTGGTCGAATGAAACACGTCAACTACAAGAGAAAAACAGCCGACCAACATTAACACTAAACTGCAACTAAAACAACACAAGACATACATAGGAACGGACTATCATCCTTAACAAAACCATGTCTTATCTATTTATGGCGTTTTTCTGCATAAGACGAGATGACATGTGATCCGGACCTGAACGCATGTATTTTTTTTGAGACACTGGTCCCATTTTTTTTTATAAGATATTTTGCGAAATAGAATAAGTGCACTTAATTTCGAAAAAATCTCACGGTACCCGTACTTGGTACTACCAGTTTCTTTTAAACAGGACAACATTGGAAATAGGAAATATGCCAAAATAATACCATTCGCGTTCTCTGTATATACCATACAGCGCTAAGACACGAAAAGTTAAAATTCGGATTACTATCCTCATTGATCTGGAATGCTTCAACAATATCTTAACGAAATCGTATACGCTCGTAACAGATTCCTACGTATTGGAAATGGTCCGGATAGGTCAGCCAGGCACCCCGACAGTTAGGTGTGTCCCGTATGCGGGGTTAACACATTGCCGATTATTGCTCCCGTTTGAGATCAGACAGAGATACGACACGAACATTATCTGGAATGTCCTATTATTGTCTGAACGCAGTCGTTTTAGTTCGTTACATATTCCTACGGGTCGGGAATGGTCCTGATAGTTCGGCGAAGTTCCCCGACAGTTAAATGCATCCCGTAACATTCGGGGAAACTCAACCGATTTAGTCTAGTCGGATTACAATCGTGCCTATGTCGTGACAGATTCTACTGTATGGGATCAAAATACTAACAATTTTCTGTGCATATGGACGGTGTCAAATTGAACGGGAATGATCTTGAGAAATTTTTTCATTGCTGTTTTTCTGCCGATTGAGTCCAGATTGCATTCATATCTTTTCGATTGCGAACCGTTTTTGCCAAAACAGTTCCGGAACAGTCCCGTTATTAATATGAAATTCGTCAATAATACCCACGTCAGAGTCCCGACAATTACAGAATACAATACGACTGAGACCAGACAAAGCCGTCTTCAATGCGATAGAGCGGACCGTGATAGAATTACGGATATGGTCCTGATAGTTCTGCGAAGTACCCCGACAGTTAGGCGCATCCCGTAACATTCGGGGAAACTCAACCGATTTAGTCTAGTCGGATTCCAGTCGTGACTATGTCGTGACAGATTCTGATGTATTGAATTAAAATCGTAACATTGTTCTGTGTTTTCTGGATGTTGTCCTCTGGAACGTGCATGATCTGGAGAAAATTTTCATTGCTGATTTTCTGTCGATTGAGTCCAGATTGCATCCAGATCTTCGATTGCGAACCGTTTTTGCCAAAACAGTTCCGGAACAGTCCCGTTATTAATACGAAATTCGTCAATAATACCCGCGTCAGAGTCCCGACAATTACAGATTACAATACGACTGAGACCACACAAAGCCGTTTGCAATGCGATAGAGCGGATAGTGATAGGATTGCGTTCCGACAGTACCTGATCATACCAAATATGACGACCGTTTTCTGACGGATACCTTCCGTCAGCGTCGATTCACTGTCTGGTCACTGTATGATCTCTGTCGGATCACATTTGGTAAAATAGTGACACTTTCGGGACAGATTAGGTTGTTTTGTACCATGCAAAAAATACAAATTCGATTGAAAACGGGATTATCTGATAAATCGGTCTGGAAACGGCTGAATTTGGACGCTTCCTGAAAAATATCTGATTGTTGTCTTGATTCATAAATATTTTTTCCAATTTTAATTTGAGTTTCAATTTCCAGCCATTAACAGACTTTTGATAAATTTAAATTGTAAATGGACCTGTTGTGGACGGCAGTAAAAATCGTGAATGTGTGACTCAAGCTTAACAGATACAAATTTCTGGAGAAGATATACAGATTATCCGTTCACACTAACAACAATTATTAAAGACGAAATTATTGACTAATATTTGCTGTAATTGATTGATTTTATGTAAGAAGCGAGAGAAGATACGTGACAAAATAGGCAACGGAGATCAGACAAAACCGCAACTGAAACAGAAAAGCCAACGAAGTGAATTAAACTAATAACAAACCATTACAATAAAACTTAAGATTTTAAAACAACACACACTCAATTAAGAACCGAAGTTGAAATCGAGTGCTTTGGAAGGTAAGCAATTCCTGCTCCACATGTTGAATTAGCCGTGTTGCTCATATAATCATGTCGATTAATTGTATTTGGTAATGTCATAATTGAGGAAAGGTGACTGGGCTGTTTTATGCTCTTCAACTTTGTACTTGTTTGGCTTTAAAACTATTTTGATATAAACGTCACTGATGAAGCTTATATAGACGATACGCGCGTCTGGCGTACTAAATAACAATACTGTAACCTTTGATAACAATTACCCCTTCTGGGTCGATACCACTGCTGGTGGGCGTTTCGTCACCGAGGGTATCACCAACCCAGTAGTCAGCACCTCGGTGTTGACATGAATATCAATTGTGTGGTCATTTTTATAAATTTGCTGTTTACAAAACTTTAAATTTATCGAAAAACTAAGGATTTCTTATCACAGGCATTATCTTACCCGTATTTGGCACGACTTTTGAATTTTTGATCCACAATGCTCTTCAACTTTGTTCTTTGTACACATCAAACAAACGGACAACAACTGTCATATTCCTTACTTGGTACAGGCAAGAGTTAAGAAATATACTCAGTTTAAAGAGAATAAAGGAACATGGTCCTCTGAAAATGAAAATAAGCAAAAAGGAACACAACAAATAATCCTTGATGTCGTAAAAATTAAATAGTTTTTTAATAAAATACATTGTCGTGAATATTTTTTAAAAGTTATATTAAAGGTAGTTTATATCAAAATTGATATTAGTGTTGTTGTATACACCTGTTCAATATCAAATATGTCAATTTTGATATCAGTGTTGTTGTATACACCTGTTCAATATCAAATATGTCAATATGTCAATTTTGTTTTCACACATGTTGTTATTTTACTTCCTATCGATTCATAGGGATATGATAGGTTAAAGGACTATACGTGGTGACTATAGATAGTTTTATAGGGTGTCGAAAAAATACATGGTTAGTTACCATATAGGGAAACAAAAAAGATGGCATGATTTTTTTATAAAAACATTTTAAAACAGCACGGTGTTGAGGAAAATGTAAAAATTTTCAACAGACGATGACATTGGTGATGAATGATTAAGATAAAGTTATAAAACGCATTCAAAGCAAACAAGTTGTTGTTGTTGGCATTAAGGAGTTACTTTCCTTTCAAAACAAAAAAGAAATCTGAAAGGTTTCAACAAACGAAGAAATTAGTACATGTAATGAACGATTGAAATAAATTCATAAAACAAATTTATAGCCAACTTATTGTTATTGTTCGCATTCATTTGTTTTTTGTATAGACAAATGGAAGTAGGTTTTTGATACTAAGTATTGCAGACTTAATCACTTTGATAGGCCGCTAGTCTTAATACCACAAGTGAAGGTAGTCGGTAAGATAATTTCTCCCAAAATATCATATTAGGTCACTAACACACCATGTAACTAATATTATAAAATTTCAATACAAAATTTATACCAGGCATCTGCAAATTACGAAGACTTTCACTAGTAAAAGATAAAAAAAAATAATAGTTCCTGTAAATATTTATTTTTGTGCTGGCTAGAAAAGTTATTCTTATTTGGTCGTTTCTTATTTTCTGTTAGCCATAATTTTTGTATGTCTATCAATTTGTAATTCATATTCGCCCCTCGTGCAGTACGTTTTTTAATATTCTCTGCTTTTTTTTTTTTTTTAGTTATTAAGTATCTCTTAGATTTAAGAGTCTCACTGAATTAAAATGAATAAAAGACTAATCGAGTGTTTTTTGCTTAACGTAAATTAGTAAAATAAAACTAATTATATGTAATGTAATTAGATTTAATATATTTATAAGATATATAATTAATATCATATAACATGTATAATATGATAAGTTTCACTTCAAAGAGTTAACTGATAGTGTAGATAGCTACGTCCCCATCCTCCTCGTTGCACACAATTAACACTTTTTTTTCGAAATCATAATGAATACTTCTGGGGTTCTCCAAATTGTCTGCTTCGTTCATCAGTATTTTGCTAGCTTCGCCATTTTGTTGAACAGCTGTAAGCTTGTTTTCCTGGTCACTTGCAACAAAAATGTGGTTTTTATTGTCAACTGCTAATCCTGTCGGACCTTTAATGGACTGATCCTTAAATTCCCAAACCTCCTGACCAGCCATATCACAACTATGTAATGAGCTGTTGCCATAATCTGTGTAGAATATTCGGTTCTCTGTAACGGCTATATAGTCCACTATTGACGTAGCTATTGTAATTGTTTTCAGTTTTACCCCAAAAATAGCAATAACTGATATTCCGCTTCCATTAATAAAAACATAACACTTTTCATTTCGATGACATATTCCCCAGCAACTATTTTGAAAATATATCTTCTTGTCTTCTGTTCGTTTTGAAATGTTAATAATTTCTGTGTACTGCCCATAGTCACCATAAGTGATAGCAAGAACATCAGATTTAATTAGAGTGAGATCAAACGGAGGCTCGGAGACATCAATGTTTCTGATAAACTGACCGGTTTCGCTATACTCCATGACAACATTCGTACCATTATAATTTGCCAGTAATAAATTACCGTCCGGTGCCATTGTACATCCCGTGATGCTCATTGTCTTTTTCGTTTGATTAATTCTAAACTTTTGTTTCAAACTGAGACGGATTCCACGGACAATAGGTACGGAGAGACTAATAGTACTCTGAGCACCTTTGAAACTTCCATTATTTACTTGAAGACCAGCTTTCTTCTCTTCCACCAAGATGTCACCGAACATTTCAATTTTCATGGAATCTTTTAAGAACTTGCAGAAAAATGGATGTATATTGATGGCAAATTTGCAATTTTCAGCGGAAATTGCAGTCGCAGTTTTCATTTCTTCATGGACTTTATCGTTAACCTGCAGTGTTGCAAGAAAAAGATGCTGATCCTAGCTTCATTTGTATGATGTAATCATTAAGTGTCCGGAGTTCTCTGTGTGCTTTTTTGAATTGTCTCATCACTGTTGTGTTTTTTCTTTTGCATATGTCGTGCTTCGATTCTAATTCACTCAGAGATTTTTTCTCTATTTCGTCTAAGCGTTTATTGATATGCTCTCTTGTATCTCGAATAATTATTTTAATGTTTCCCTTTTCTTTTTGTATATTTTCTTGTTCTTTTTCTCTATCATGAATTAACTGTTCGATGTTTTCTAAGCTTTCTATGATTGTCTTCTCCAACTCTGCTAGAGCGGTTGATTTCTTGGTATTTTTGGCCGCTTCTTCTATTGAAAGAAAATCTGAACAGTTTTGATGAAGGGCACTACTTTTGAGACATGCATCACATATAGCCATGTCATGTATTTTGCAGTATTTAATAAGTGGTCTACTATGTTCGATGCAGCTCTGACTAAAATGGAATTTGGACATTTTCAACTGAAACAAAGAAAGTACAAATGGGTTACTTCTTATCTCATAGAATATCACAATCCATTTAAAAGTTTTTCCTGCAATATTCGAAACCATACTATACAATATTGGAGCATGAAATACTAGACGAATAAAATTAAAGGAAGAAGATATTGTAAGAAGTCATGTATATGCGTGAGTATTTTTCAATCACCTTTTTTATGTCATAGATACACCACTAGTATTATAAAGAAACCTCTTAGTTCTTTAAACATAATCAGAACCCTTTTTTTTTTGGTTGTGGCATTGTTTTACAAATGATCAACAGCATTTAGATCCAAGACAAACAATTAAATGTTTGTATCTAAGTGTGTATTTACATTAATTTTTGGAACACATATATGTATGTTTATACTGATGGATGGAAATTTGATATGATTTTCAATGAGACAGTTATCCGAAGCGGTACTTCAGCAATTACAGGCTACCGTCTTATAACCTCAGTCAATGAGCAAAACGGATATCGTATAGTTTGGTATAAACTATCGAAATGACAATATGTGAAATAATGCAAAAGAATCGTCCTGATTTACCTGTCCATGTGTTCACCTCTAAATGCATTATTTTATTATTGCCTCGAAACTGTCTAATATATACTGACATATGTACAGCAATTATTTTCAAATAATTACATTGCATGTATGTTTCATTATATTTTGATTGGCTAACTGAAATCTCGCGTCCTTCTAACATTGACGTTGAATTTCATTACACAATGAAATTTAAAATTCATGATGACACGAGGTCCAACAATAAAGTGCACAGTTAAAATTTTTAAAACAACATGATAGAAATCATGTTTTCATGATCCTAGCTAAAAAATGTAATTACATATATAAGTATTGAATGCTTATTTTTGTAATTTCATAGGGTTGTAAAATCGTTGACCGCGGCGCACACATTTTTATAATGAAGCGCTCCTGCACTCCAATCATAATGTACTTCGATAATGCTGAAAGCCTTACCAAACTTTCTCCTGTAAAATCAAATATTGTCATGAATAATAAGAAAACATGTACTAGTAACTTGCAATATATAAAAGTCTAAAAACTTATTATAAGTTGTGCATTTTAACCCTTTTTCGTATTTGTTTTTCTTCTTTCAAAAAAACAATTAAATTATGAAAATTACTTACTGTATATTTTGGATTTAAGTCCAATTGGTGAATTTCAACTGGTTTTCAACTGTTTGGTTCTTAACAACCTTAATATGTATATAGATTTTATTCTGTCAACATAAAATAAATCGTTAAATGATTCAAAGTGTAAAGTAAAGTTTTGTGATAAAAGGAATTTCAATTTAATGTTATCGAAAATTTAATCTCATCAAACAATTTAATATCATAATGTTTTCGATACCAACATCATGTCATCAGTTATCAGTCGTCTTCAGATAAACCATATCTTTGAAAGCAACATTCTCTTATTGGAAGAATAATATTCACAGCAGGAATATTGATATGGTGGCCTGTTTCCCATTTAGACATTTATTCACCAGAGACAAAACGATGCAAACAATACAGAGTGGTATTTGTCATCCATTTTTTTACAAATATATTTTTTATAATGTAACAAAACTTAGAAGCTGCCATCAAACTTTGTCGAGTTGGCTTTTTCGTGCAGAAGGTTATACTTAAACTGTGAAAGTTCAATCATTACGTGTCAAATGTTTTTGACATAAATATAATTTCGAAATGTAAAGTTTCAAGCAGGGATAAATCATTTCTTTTGTTTTTTCTGCATACTAAGTATAACAATAAGTAGTAATATTACCAATGAGACAACCGGTGTTCTAATAATATAGATGGAATGATTTTTGAATTACATATGCACCATATGTCCATCAACAATAAGCGAATCTAAGACCTTACCGTAGGCTATCAAAGATACCTACTAGGCAAAATGTAAAACAATGTAATCGTGGAAAACATGGACTTATTTATAACAACACAATTATTGGAAAACAAATTTAACAGGGTGACATAACATGACAGGGTTTTCCTCTTGAAAGGTTACATTCAAGGTTGGTTAAACTGTGTGAAAGCTATCTAAGTCATTTAACGGTTAAGTGTGTTTAAGAACAGTACCAAACTCTAATGCAAATGTGTGTGTGTATTGTCATAACGTGTGCACATTACAATGCACTGTTTACACTACTGAAAAAAGAGAATCCAATGTAACACATCATCACCATATACATATAAAATACTTCTTGAGAATGAGATAAACATATTTAAACATTAGTGATCTAATTAACGCAGGTCTCTATACCTTATAAGTTCGTAACATCTTCATGTCAGTAAAAAAATGAATTCTAATTTTGTCTAAACCAACGAACTGAATGTGGATAAATGATCTTCTTTAAGAAGTGTTAGGTCTCAACTGATTTTACCAAATATAACTGGATTATTATTTTAGGCCGATTTCGTCTATTTCAACATGTTTATGACTTCAAAGTGATGTCACATTTTGTATATCATAATATAACTAAAGTCTCAACATATTAATTCATCATTTCAACTATACAAATTTAAATTAATAAAAGAATTTTACTATTTTTGTGTTTCCAGGGGTCAGATAATATCTTTATCTATACTGTACCCTTATCAATATGAAATTATTCCTTTTGTTGTTTCAACAATTGTATATTTGTTCTAAAGATATGATAGATTTGCAAAAGTGTTGTCACTTATTAGTATACATATTGATAAACTTAAAACATATTTTCTATTCATAATTGCACATCTTCGCATTTTAGTTTCATTTTTCGTCTATTTTCTGTAAATAGAGTTTTCCCTTTTACATTTTTCTATGCAAGCGTTATGCTTTTCTTTGAATTATCCCTCATATTTTCAATTTGGTAATTGCTTTTCAAACTTTGTTTGATATTCATTTTCAATGGAAAAATATAGATAAATAAGGCATTTGAAAAAATAATTTTAGTAACCTATCTCTGTATCAGTATCTTCAGCCGAAAATCTGTTCGACATTAACAAAATCTGTAGCTCTGAAAATAAAATAATGATTGCCATTATGATTCATATCAAGTATACCATAGGCTTTGTTCCATGGGATCACGTTCTGGTCTACCTATGCCACAACTGGCTTTAATATTTCTTTAAAAAGACAGTTAGAAATACTTAAGATACAATCAAATTCATAATTCGATGAGAGACCGAGAACACCATACTGAAAAACGAACTTGTCGAAATTTTAAACAACATAATATTACAAGGAAATCGGAAACGAGAGCAAAATGAACACTAGTTAATATCATGGGATTCTCAGAAGCGCCGAGGAGTATGCATGATCCTTTACAACATGTAGCACCAATTAGGTTGCTCATGATAAGTACATGTTTGGTCATTAGTCTCATTATGTAAGTTCACAATAAAGGAAAACAGTAAGATTTCGCTTCTTTAATTGGATCATATCTGTTGTCATCAATGACAAAGATATTCTCTAACGCTCAACATATTCATGATAGCGTGCATAAACCCTTCAAATGAATGACTTTATCTAAACCACGTGAACTCTGGGATTAATAGCCTCCTTGTAATCAGCCATCCTATTTAAAGGAAATCCTGATAGAGAATGATAACTCTGCAATATGATATTAACTAGGGGAATTTATACCCCATGGATTTATGCAAACGCTTTTAGAGTGTAGCTTTATGGAAATGGAAAGCACACAATTGAATGCCTGTTAGACTGGAAATACGTCTTACTAAACCAAATGATTTCAAGTTTTAACTAATTTCAAAGTCCTTGTTGTGTGTTATCATCTTAATTCTGAAACTTACTGTTTTTCACAAATGAAATGAACATTTCTATCATAACAATCGTTGTCAGTCCAATACAGGTTATCACCATTCAGGAAACACATCAAGCAGTTCTTTTTTATAGAAAGTGACACATTATAATCTGGTTTACCTGGTTCCCAGGCTGTATAACTTTTTTGTGCGGTACCAGTTTCTGTCCAAAGCCATTGTCCTTCAAACACTAGATCTGTTGCTCCGATAAAAAAGTTTCTGAAACCTTCTCCTGTAAGTTAAAGACATTTTCAAATTCATTGGGGCGTAAAAGCGTTCACCTTTTCTTTCTAAAAATGTGCGCACGGTGAACATGGTGAACGCTTTTATAACCCTATGAAATTACAAAAAGAAGCATTCAATACTTACAATTACATTTCTTAGCTAGGAAAGATCATGAAAACACGATTTCTATCAAGTTTTCCAATAATTTACCTGTGCACTTTATTGTGAGAGCTCGTGTAATCCTGCATATTACATTTCATTTTGTAATGAATGTTTATTTCAGAAGGATGTGTGATTGATGTTAGCTAATCAAAATAACGTATCATGATGAAATATACATCCAATGTAATTATATGAAATTGAAATACTCATTTGTCAATGATTAATTAAAAAACACTTATTTGGAAGAGTCAAATAACATATATAAACAAGAATGTGTCCTAAGTACACGGATGCCCTACTCGCACTTTCCATGTTCAATGGACCGTGAAATTGGGTAAAAAATCAAATTTGGCACAAAAATTAGAAAGATCATACCATATGGAACATGTGTACTAAGTTTCAAGTTGATTGGACTTCAGCTTTATCAAAAACTACCTTGACCAAAAACTTTAACCTGAAACTCGCATTTTCATTTTCTATGTTCAGTGGACCGTGAAATTGGTGTCAAATGTCTTTAACCTGGAATGGGACGAACAAACGGACGAACGGACGAACGGAGGCACAGACCAGAAAACATAATGCCCCTCTACTATCGTAGGTGGGGCATAAAAAGAAGATGTGGTATGATTGCCAATGAGACAACTATCCACAAAAGACCAAAAGGACACAGACTTTAACAACTATAGGTCACCGTACGGCCTTCAACAATGAGCAAAGCCCATACCGCATAGTCAGCTATAAGAGGCCCCGATAAGACAATGTAAAACAATTCAAACGAGAAAACTAACGGCCTTGTTTATGTAAAAAAAAATTGAACGAAAAACAAATATGTAACACAACAACAAACGAGAACTACTGAATATACAGGCTCCTGACTTGGGACAGGCACATACATAAATAATGTCTACATCATTAATTTTTGGACGATAATTGCCTTATTATATCATACCAAATTTTCTGAGTTTTAAATCTCTATACATAAATGTCATCGATGCTGTTCAACTTAGTACACATGCTTTACCCTAGAATATTATCACCAAAAAGTTGGGTCAGTTAAACACGACGGGTGCCACATGTGGATCAGGATCTGCTTACTCTTCTGGAGCACATAAGATCACCCCTAGATTTTGGTGGGGTTCGTGTTGCTTAGTCTGTAGTTTTTTATGTTTTGTCTTCTGTACTATTATTTGTCTGTTAATCTTGTTATTTTAGCAGTGGTGTTGTCAGTTTATTTTTAATCTATGAGTTTTACTGTCTTTTCTAACCTCTTTTGAAATTTATTCTGAAACTGCACTAGAACAACCGTATAACTGTTCTGATCTGATATCCGCTGTTCTGTTGTAAAAGAGTTTGGACAGTTATAGCTAAGACCATCGTCGGGAAAAATATTCATAATCATAATTGTTTTACTGAGCGTCTCTGATGGATCTTTTTAAACGAAACGAGCGCGTCTGGCCTACATAATTTGAATCCTTGTATATATGATGAATTGTATTACGTTGTTTTACAAACCCTATATTAGATTCTGACAGTTCTACTCTATAACAGATTCTGACAGTTCTACCTGAAAAGAAAGTTTAAGACAGTTGTACCCCAGTACAGTTCTATGCTAGAACTATTCATATATAGTCTTATATAGTAGAACTGATCTAAAACTGTTTCGAACAGCTATAAAACAGATTTTACTGACAGAATTGAAAAGAGATTAGAAACAATCCTGAGATGTTTAATGAAAAATAAGTTATTCATGTTGTTACTTCGAATATTAGTAGCTAATATCCTTTAAGCAGTATGATTTGTGTCAACTTAAAAACATAAACCACATCATCAACAAACTAAATTTTAAGTTCGTTTTTTATTGTTGTGATATTTTGAAGTGGAAAAAGATATGTGCTTCTTATCATATTTTACTAACCATCTAAGATACTGAGAATATTTTTCATAAATGAATGTTTTTCTGCACTGTCATCTGTCGCTAAATACGCCTGATGAGATCTACATGCGTCCTACAAACAAAATGTAAACATTAATTCAGCAATTGATTCATTTGCTCATTTGTCAATTGAAATATTTTTTTTGTAAACTTCATAGTTAACATCTCATTCAGTTGTGTCATGAATAGATATATTAATTTACTTAACGTGTCTTTGCGAGTTGTTAGGTAGCGAATAACAGTTTATGACCAACTTCAGAGAAATCTCACAACTTACTATCATTATTTACCAAAAATAACGAGCTTTCAATAAATCACATATAAAAACGGATAACTAACATGGGCCCACAGCCTATGTTGCATTGATACTTATATATTGCATAGCACAAGATCATGATTTTCTCTGACTGTTATGGCGTCTTATGATAAATCCATTGGTTGTTATGAACTAAAAAAAATGTTAGTCGTATACATACTTGTTTGCGCATTAGTTGTGATTTGTTTTAATTAAACTATCGTTCAGTTATCCACTCGTTTGATGTGTACGAGCTTTGCCATTTATTTGGGGCATTCCGTTTAGACGTTTCCTCGGAGTTCGGATTTTTTGTTATTTTACCTTTCAGTTACAACAAGTACTGTCAAATCTATAGTTTGTGTCTTAAGATATTGTGTTAGCTATTGATTGTTCTTGGTATCGATCTGATCATTTTGTCCTTTTTCATTTTATTTCTACATTTTGTTCTTACGTAGTGCTAAAACACCACTGTCCAAAGTTAAAGACAGAATTATGCGCCTTCAAATATGCTTAACCTCGCTATATACTGTATGTGCATATCCCAAGTCAGAAGCCTGTAATTTAGTGGTTCACATTTATTGTTGTATACATATATCAGCCTGTTACTTCGTTCGTTTGATTTGTTTCATATCGGTCATTTAGATGCATTTTATAGCTTTCTTGACGGTTAAGGTTCTGTCCTTTTTAAAGCCATCGCAGTGACTTATAATTACTAGATTTTACGTATTTTGGTCCCTGTCTTATCTCGTTCGCGATCATATAACATCTTTTTATTATCATATTAATAGTTTACATGCTCGCATATGATTATGTTGACCCTTTATTCCTACATGTGAACATTTGAAAACAGTGTCGACTAGAAACTGCTTATCCTTTTGGAGTTCCCCAGTACACCCAAAGATTCCTCCTGCAATGTTTAGTTTATTTTTCTTATATTTTTTTGTTTTTGTTTTTTTGATAAATTCATAGATTTCTTAGATATTATGTTGCAGTTACATGCAAAGTATCCCTTATTTTATCGATACCTACAACTAGTTCAGTATTAAAAAATCGAGCTATTGTCTTGAGACCAGTTGCATATTTTGACAGTTTAAGTTGGAACAATTAGAAGGAAAACAAATGGGGTTATAAAATTATAAGTGCAAGAACGGTTTAAAAAATTATCATTCGCTAGTAGAAGGCAGTTTAATTTTGTAAACATTTTTTTCATATATAAACCTCGCTTTTACAAATTTAACTTGCAAGAAAACAAATCGACGTCATTTTGTTGTCGATTCATGCTTAGGCTGTCTTTTATGTGAATTCACTTAGAAATTCTGCAATTGCTCAGCAAGTTCAGTTAATGTCAGGAGGAAAAGTGAAATAAAAGTCCATCAGGAATACCGATATCGCTATTTAGACTTTTTTAAATGGTTTATGGTTAAACAATGATTACGATGAAACATAATGTTTTGATATACAATCACAGGAATTTCGATATCTAACTATTGTCCATGAGGTTCAGATGCATAATGTTAATCTTCAAATATCATGTTGATGATGTAGTAATCCCCTAGTACTGGAAAGATTGCGTGATTAATGTTTTTATGCATTTCTTTTATGTTTCCTTCATCCATCTAGGTTAAGACACAACATGCATCAGTTTGAAGGACAGATAAGTCCAATAAAGGCATAAAATACGTGACTACACATCCTTCTATTTAAATTGATATCAATTTTATAGAAACTTACATGTGCCTCAAACCAATTTTTCTTTTCAGTACTAAACAAGAGACATTCGCCTGGAAATTCTGCCCAGCCCTTAGGACACTTTGAAGTTGACGGCATATGTGTAATACCTGAAAAACAGTAAAGTCCTGTATTATTGTAAAATTGTAAACGGGATTAATCACACCATATTTCGTGCAAGGCTATATGCACCATAAACGGGCCATAAAAACTCACAAAATCAAACGTTTTTAATCAAGGGACCGAGTTGAAAAATAAAAACTCCAAATTTGATACAACCTTCTTGAATGCTATAAGCTGTTTTTTTAATCGATTTATGAGTATTATCGAGAGAAATAAGTAAAAAAGCAGAAATACCGAACTTCAAAGAAAATAAAAAACAACAAGTCCCCCAAATGCCAAAATCAAAAGCTAAAACACATCAAACGAATGGAAAACAACTGGCAGTTACCGGGATTAGAACAGGCATATCACAGCGTAATCAAAGGAGCATGCGTTGCGTTTAAGACAAAAATCGAGGTACGATGTTTTGAACTGTTCTAAACATTTATAAAAGCGGAATATTGAAGATGTATATTTCAAAATTTTGCTTGGAAATAATCGAGCCCATAAACTATGATTGCATTATTAACGTATAAAATATCACATTATGACTACACCAATATCAAAACAAATTCCATGACTTTAGTACAGTGAACATGTGTCTATATCCTATAAACATATACTAGAGACTGACCTCCACATAGATGAACTGAAACTTTGATTAAAAATTGATAATAGCAATGGGGAAGTGTAAAAGAGACAACAACCCAAACAAAGGACAGAAAAACAGCATAAGGCCACCAATGGATTTACAATAAACTCATCATAGATACCAGGCTTATAATTAATGTAAAACAGCGAGAAAATCTTTATTTCAAAATGTTCAAGTAAAATTCAGTATGAGTGACAGCTTTGAAATCAAATAGCCTGAACTGTGGATGTCAAACTTTATTGTGAAGATACTTACTACAAAGGTTGCATGTCGCTTGGCAGAACGTTTTCAAGCCGCTATGACATGCAGATTGATCGCACGCGACACGTGAATCATCCACACATGATTGTACAGATTGTGTTGTAACTGTAGTAGCTTGAGGTCTAGTTGGTACTGAAAATATATATGATATGTCACTATTTTAAAATGCAGCTATTGTCTTTACATGAGATGTGAGTTCAAAGATATTTTCGTAGATGTGTAGGTTCTATTGAAAGTAATATCGAAAAAGTCAATTTAGTAATACCTTTTTTCTTTTTTACCTTGATCCGTACAATTTGTGGAACTTATGGAACTAGTGAATCCGGAAGTACACAGCTTGGTTTGTGGTTTTCAACTAGATTGATTTTGTTTGTTGGTGCTTTGTTTGACTACTTTCGTCGTATATATATTTTTTGTTTTCCTGATTAAATCACATTATTGTTCTTCCATGAGTCAATGTCACCAATCAGAACTATATGTAAAATATGGAATCTTGAAACGAATACTTTCCAATACTGTTATTCTATATATAACCGACTTTTTGATAAAATAAGTTGTATTTTTGACTTGATGTTAATTTGATACAAGAAAACTGCATTATGAATTTTTATAAGTAAAGAGGACATTTTTATCTCGACTGTTTTTTTCAATTGATAGGAGCGGGAATGTAACACAAGAACCTTAATTGTGCTCTCCTGGGCTACTTAGGTAATTGTTGTAACAGGAAAATGGAAATAAATTGTATTTGCATTTTTAAAAATATATGTGTATTTGTACCTTACTGTACTTATTCTCTTTCATGGAACAAAGTAGCATATTGTTTCAATGCTTTTTGTTCTTTGGAATATTTTGATATTCAAAAACGGATTCATCCCCTCCCTAACGTATATATATTTACAAGAAATCTGAAACCCAGTTATCATTGCTGATAAAATTAAAATTGATGTTATTAGTCTTAAAAAGGTTACATTGAGCACTTTAAAGACCAATCAATGTGAAGGTGTTAAGACACTCATGAAATTAAGATATAAAAAAAAAGTATTTATAAAAGTACCACAACCCGGGTTGAATTTATAAAGGTGAGAATACCGTAAATGCGACACACACTCGGCTATATCAACCAATGGTAAGATGGTAACAACTGAAATATTTTTGACTTTGTTCAGTCATTTTCTGAACAAAAGAGTGTGTTAAAACTGGTTTGATAGCTTGAAAAAACTACAACTTGTATGTTCGGTTCTATTGTCGATATTTGGTGCACGTGATGGAAGATCAGTACTTCATCATTGCCATAGATTCCAGATGAACATAGAAGAGACGTTTAATCTTTTAGTACTAATATATTCTTTTTTGTTAGTGTCGTTGAGTTTCAAACTGAATTGTCAATAACTAATATTTTATTCTGATTTGTTTTCAACGATCACATAGCCATAACCTATCCAGAAAGAGTATATGCGTCTTCTTTTTTCTTTTGTGCTTAGCCCATTGCCAAGCATAATCCTTGATTAAATTTATCATATTTTAAACTTGTTTTCAAATTTTGTCATATTGATAGTTTTACGCTCGATAAAATGTTAAGTGTAATGTATGAGTTGAAAATAAACAACCCAAGTTCATAGGAGATATATTTTGTGGAATCGAATCCCAAAGTTTTGTAATAAGAGTTGAACTCATGCTCTGTAATCCTTTTCTTTGTAACTTTTGAGTCGATTATTTTCTATGACAGTTGTATAAGAAGACAGATGCCAATGATATGTACCGAACAATACGAAAATCAAATATGTGTAAGCTTCAGTCATGTGAACTGTTCTATAAAATCAATAAGTGGTATTTTTTTTCTTTCGAACTTTTTTTCATAATTTTGTTTTGCATTTTTTTTTAAAGCAGGAGGTTTGGCATGCCACAAAACCAGATTCAACCCACCATTTTTTTTCTTAAAATGTCCTGTACCAAGCTTGTATGGTTGGACTGATATATATAATAAAAATAAACTGATTACTCAAACGATAAAGCTTACCATTAGTACACCCTCCACACGACTGTTCTTCATATTTATCTTTAAAATACTGCTGCCTTGTTATAACAAGACTGCAAGCATTCATTAAAAGATACGTCATGGCCTTCAACTTGATGACAGCAAAGTGGTTTCATTCTGTATCTTGTACCTCCGCAAGTGGAATTACATGCTGACCACGCTACCCAAGGATAAAATTCGCATTCATGCAGTCCGTACGAGCATCTGGGTTGAGCATTTACTAAGGAGATATTTGAAATATGAAGATACAGTAAAGTAACTTTATCATTATTTAAAGTGTTGAACAATAATGCCGGTATATTTCTGATATTATCTATCTATAAATTGACATGGTTAGTAATTAACAACCATGCTCTAATTCAAGTGAAAAGAATAAAACATGAAAGGCAAATTGAAAGACTTACAGATGAGAGGAAAGAAGCCCAAACAACTGAGCAGAGCAGAGCAAAGGGGACTGGGATCAACATCCGACCTTTGAGCATTAAATTTACATACTTAATGGGAACATCTCTACAGTCCTATTTCAAACAGGGAATAAACATAGAAGGTGGACGTTTCGTCCCCGAGGGTATCACCAGCCCAGTAGTCAGCACTTCGGTGTTGACATTAATATCAATTATATGGTCATTTTTATAAATTTTCTGTTTACAAAACTAGAATTTTTCGAAAAAACTAAGGATTTTCTTACCCCAGGAGTAGATTACCTTAGCCATATTTGGCACAACTTTTTGGAATTTGGATCCTCAATGCTCTTCAACTTTGTATTTATTTGGCTTTTTAACTATTTTGATCTGAGTGTCACTGATGAGTCTTATGTAGACGAAACGCGCGTCTGGCGTATAAAATTATAATCCTGGTACTTTTGATAACTATTAACAAAATACCTAAGAAAAAAAGGGGCGAAGATACCAAAAGGACATCAAACTCATAGATTGAAAATAAACTGACAACGCCATGGCTAAAAAAGAAAAAGACAAACAGACAAATGAAAGCACACAGAACACCGCATACAAAACTATGCAACACGAAATTCACCAAAAACTGGGGGTGATCTCAGGTGATCCGGAAGAGTACGCAGATTCTGCTCCATATGTGGCACCCGTGGTGTTACTCATGTTATTACAAACCCTGTAAATAGTCTTATTCGGTAGGTCACAGTCACGAATAGAAAAGGGGATTGTTATTATGGCATAAGGAACATGTCCGATATCATCTGTGAAACGGATATTCCGTAACGGTCAAACAACTCGAAAATTTACGAAGGGATTATTTCAACTCCGCCATTTTGGCAAGAAAAAAAATCCCCGAGAAGTTAGAATTGAGATTCCATTTAAAAAAATAAATAAAACTAAGAAACTACTATTAAGCTGGTAAAGTACACCGCCTAAATCATGTTGGCCATTTTGTCTTGAAGACATCAACCCCAAATATTATATATTTAATTCACTAAAGTATACTAGAAGGTATTTTCCCAGAATATTTATAAATAGATTAGCTTGAGTGAATCAAATATTTAAAAGTGGCGATATAAATATACCAGAGATCCACAGACCTATATTAATATATGCTAGTTCATCTAAAGTATTTGATAAAAAAAAACCATTTGTATCTGTATCTGTCACAATATAAACTACTACACAAGGCACTATCCGGATTTAGGTCAAACCACTCATGCTAAACAGCTCTAACCAATTTAACGTAACGGTACCCAAATTGCACCGAGTACCCAAATTGCAGCTACTTACCAAAAATAGCAGCAGAAATCTCACAAGATTTCCTAGAGACTAAACAATTTGTATTTTTATGATTTGATACTGTGCACATCTTTTGGCATAGGTAAAAATACTTAGATATGCATAAAATGTTCACAGTATTTATCAACAGATGGAGAGTTTACTGGAAAAAAAATGTACTGAAACAGCGCCATGCGAAGTCATCAAAACGTCATCTTTTTAAAATGATCAAATACAATATGTGACAAGTATCCATTTAAAAAAAATGAAGAGAAAACATGGACTAATATCCAATGTTCAAAATATTTAAAGAAATTAAACAAAAGCTCTGTTATTAGACCTTTGACTATGCGAGTTTAAGCATGGATTCAATTTGGGTACTCCTAATTTCAGAATCATTGATTGGTTGGAGGTCAGTTTAGACCAATTTTTCTATGATTCCATATGAATTAAAAATCAAATCGGTGTACCTATATAATAAAGAAGGGTACGGCTATTAAATAATCACAGAATGAACATTTCAGTCTTTATCATAAAAAACGTAGGTGAAAAAACTGTCAAAATAGGTTTCTAAAAGACAACAAAAAGTATACACAGGTGGTACCGCTTCAGATTCTGATCAAATTTTGGGGTATCTAAATTATCTATCTTATCCTTGCTGACAATAACACTAAAATTATGTAATACAAATTTGATTTTTTCTATTTCTTTTTTTTTTTTTTTATTTCTAATATATTTGTTTTGTTATATTTATAACAATATCATTAAGAATATTGTACTTTTATTTTGCAATTTGCAAAAGTATCACCTCCAAAATATCTTAATATTTGATTTACTTATATAACATGAATGTTGGTTAGCTTATGATATTGGTTTGTAAATATTGTCATGTTCGTCTTGGTAACATTCCAATACTAGTATTTTGATTTACCACCAATAAAATTATTTGATTTTTTTTGTTTTGATTTGATTTGGTGCCATACCATACTGCTCGCTTTATTTACAAATGGTATACTGGAGGCACCAACACTTACTGTCCCTTTGGTATCTTTCGTCCCTCTTTTACACCTACGTAAAGAGATAAACTGGTTAAATTTCAAATCAAACATTGACATGCTTCTTCATAAAATTCTCAATAATAAAAGCATCTATTTATCTATGTTGTCAAATTGTCAACCTACCTTAACAATGCATATATTATACTCTGCATTATACAAACCATTCAATAACATTTAAGTACTAGTATAGTATATACAAACTGAAGCCCTACCTATCTATTGATTGCAGAATCAATCTCTTTATTATAATGTTTGAGCAAACATTTATACAAAGAAAGCAAGCATTCGGAAAACAGCTCTAAAGGTTCCCTGGAATATTTTGTTTTACAATTTATTGGTCATTACTCAGGAGGAAAACGCATTTGTACTTTTTTTCATAACACTGGTTGTTATGTGACCTAGACCTGGACTCTCATATCAACGCGTTTCACACATTTGTACCTTGCCCTTTTTATGAGACTAGGACATTTAACACAGTTTCTGTACAAAGAATACTAGTAAATATGAATTAGAGTTATTGCAACTATTTTGTTTTTTAACAATAATATGTTCGATGGCTCGATACCCTAACTTGGTACAACAATGGATGAAAACTTTTTTTTTACTTGACGGCAATTGATTGGAAATATATCTCAAATATCTCAAACTACTAATGTTCTCTTTGTATTTGGAATCTCTGCATGATTTTTAATGGAATGATGAGACGTAGAAATTAATATTTAAGAAATAGGTTTTTTCTTACCGATAACAATCCCAGACAAACATAAACATGATAATATAAACATCTCCATAATTTTCTTTGCGTTATACCTGATAATGCAGGTCGTGACCTACACTGGAATCGTTATACCATTCATGTACACTGCTATCTTATGATAATATACTATTTCCTATAGTTTATGAAAGATTGATTAATTGTTGGTTGCTTAAACGTCCAGTGGCAAAGCAAATATTTCATGCATATTCAGGACGAGAACAAGTTCACAATAAATACAATAGGTAGGTTGATACAATAGAGACCATCTGGGATGATGGTCGGAGAAATTTGGACTGCCACCGGAAAAGGAGGGTATATTGGATAGGGACAGAATTTTTGCCTTGCAACAGGCCACCTACGGACCCCACAAAGAGTTGTTGCAAGGGTTGTTAACGTGCAAAGAGCGTGACACTCTCTTTACACGAGGCATCGGATTTAACGTCCCCCTTCTGACCGGACGTGACTGCGAACTTGATACATCCCGCACAGCCAAACGGACGCCCCACTTCGGCAAGCGTTTAACTGCCGGTCGGGAGAAGACCAAGTGACCATATTTTTATACCCCAGTCACCCTTGAAAGAAGTGGGTCCATTTAAACCTACATTTTACCCTTAGCTGAGACACAAATCATTATTATTTATTTTTCATTATATTGACTATTCGTATACCAAGACGTTATCTATATAAGTTGGAAGTTTTGATAAGTTTAAACTCTAAATATGACAATAAATGGGTAAATTGGATTATTTCAATATTGGAACAATGTTTACACTGTGAATGTCATTTCTGTTGTAGGGTCGTTAAAATTTAGTTATTGCCATTTAAGCAACTTATTGATGTACAAATAAACAAAGGATGATTCTGTTCTGTAGCATTAAACTAAAAGACTGAACCAATTTGTATATGTATTATATGTAAAGTGTTTCGCTACTTATACATCTCGGATTTCAAATGTTCGGCTTTGAGCGTTCCTGATGAAGGGGAATCCAGAAAAGCGGTTCGGACGCATGCAATTATTAAACGTGTTGTTTTCAATTTTTGTATCTTAATGTATGGAATAAGCCTAATATTTTTACTATTGTGATATAAAGTATCTGATAAACTTTTGACTCCTTTATCCGATATTTAGAAAGGGACCTTTCCGAAAGGTTACCAAAAGCAAGTGTTTATAAATTGAGTGTATAATAGTGAGTTTTTCAAAATATTGTCCAAGTTTTGAAACAAAGATCAATACAATGCCATACTTATTGCAGCATATTCAAACAGACAATATCTCATAAAATCAATCAATCTTCTGCTATATTAACCAAAATAAATGGATTTGATATATATATATAAGTGAGGGTACATCTTATTCATTTTTTTAAGTTACCTTTTAGATTGCGTTGTTACGGTGCTGTCTTATTGGTACATTGTCAAAATTAACTTTCTTTTCACGGAATCTATTTAGGAATATGACAGTTGTTGAACATTCGTTTGATATGTTTCATCGTTTGATTTTGCCATTTGATTTGGTACTTTCTGTTTTGACTTTTCCTCGGAGATCCATATTTTGTTATTTTACATTTCAAAAGTTACAACGCTACATTTGATTTGAGGTTTGATATTTTTCTCTTGCCAACTAAATATATATTGGAACCCACTCATGTCTCCAAAACTTTAATCTCGATTGTAAAGATATCAATTTGAAAAGTGTAACTTACTGTCAACATTTATGAATGTGGGAAATAGTGCATTTATTGTCCGACGAATTTGTGTCAGTAGAAAAGAATTCTAGATCGACAAGTTATAACAAACATCTGTAGGTGGATTGAAGGATATTTTTTCTTCTTCTTCATCAAAATATGAAGCTTTTGTCTTCGTTCTGCAAATTATACTCACTCTCATATACAGGAGCAAACTAAACATTATTGTATTTGAACTTGGAACTCTCTGTCCTATTCTGATATGTCTAATTTACTTAAATGAGTTAGTTAATTATTTCATCATATTAACGAGAGCATTAGTTATATAATACCTTTTTAACAATTGTCTAAACCTATAGTTGAGAACGACTACGACAGGTAATTAGAGTGTAGGGCTCGTCTCAAGAATAAAAATTGAAAGTATTAGTATTGATCACTGTTGATTGTATTCTTTGAAATTTATTTGGTTGGTAAAGAAACAACTTTCCAACACACACATTCAGAGTTAGTGCATTTTAATCGTTATGGTAATACCCCTCCCCCCTCTCCCCCCCCCCCCCCCAAAAAAAAACCAAAGATAAAATATGATTATAAAAAAATGACAGATCTCCAATCGACTTAAAAGAAATCAAATATAAAGGCCAACCAAAATTTCAAAATATCACATAATTAACTAAAAATTATATCGTGGCAAAGACGTACAAATTACCAACATATTCAGGTCTAAGTACAGGCGTACAAGACAGGGTTTTATTAGTCTAATTGGATCCCAAACCTGTTTTTTTTTAAAGGTTCGAAAAATAGAAAATAAAATTGAGAATGGAAATGGAGAATGTTTCAAAGAGACAACAACCCGACCATTGAGAAGACAACTGAGAATGGAAATGGGTAATGTGTCAAAGAGACAACAACCCGACCATAGAGAAGACAACAAAACCAAAACTTTGTCCAGGAAATGGGAAATAGAATAACGAATTCTGACTTGGTTACAACGAAACAAAATATAGAAATAACATTGTAACATAGAAAAAAAAACCAAAGATATTTGATCAACACGGACCCAACAGAACTACAGTGCTTGGCAATTTCTGTTTCTTGTAATGTCATTTTCGGGAACGTGGGAAGGACTCTTCGACAAAGGTAAAATGTATCTTGATCTTATTGGACACGGACAATTATATCTGTTAATCAGTTTGTTTTGACGATTATATAATTGAACGAGGGAACACATAAGTTGTTGGACTCCGGACCCCTGCTTGGCACTGTTCAAGACTTTGCAATGACAACAAGTTCGATAGTAACTAACGAGTTGAAATATCAATTACATGCGCAGATATGTACCGCTCAATTATTGTTACATTAGAACGAGAAGTCAATCAATTACATACTTTTCCCAATACATAAAAAAACCATCATTTTTAACCAGGTATCTAAAAGCGGAGTAGTCCCTCGTTTATTACACTAGCGATTTGATCTTTTCCTTCTACCTTGAAATCAATATGTTTCCATCCCTCTAGATGTTTCATATGTGAATCTGATAAGATCGCGATCGGTAAGAAAACACCACCTCGATCATGTTTTATACAAGTGTGTAACGGACGGACAGTGGTGTATTCGGCAAAACTTTTAAGAATTTTTGGTCCTCAATGCTCTTCAACTTCGTACTTTATTTGGCTTTTTTAACATTTTTTTTTCGAGCGTCACTGATGAGTCTTTTGTAGACGAAACGAGCGTCTGGCGTTCATAAAATATAAAATTTCAATCCTGTTATCTATGATGAGTTTATTGAGAAATAATGTTTCATAAATTTCGAAAATTTCATTATTGATTTTTACACAAACAAATTTATAGTTATTGGCATGCGGCACAATCTTTGATGTTAGACTCACACAATCATGAAACTGACGAGAAAGCTGATTAGGATGTGCCTCAGAATGCGCACTGATTGTTGTAAGTTTTTAAATCACTTCAACGTGAAATGTCGTGTAAATATATGTTATTAAATATTTTAATATGATAATGACAAAGAAAAATATTTATTTAATTTTTTGTTGGATATATTTTCTGTAGCGTTATAGTCAAAACAGTAAATAACAGTCAAATCGAATATGTATATACGTAATGATAATCATGATGTTTTTGTCTTTGAGACGGCCCCTCCATTTTACCTGTAGACTGTAGGTGTCATTATTCGGTGTCGAGAGTTGTTGAAAAGGTCTGATAGTAAAACCTTGATTCAAGAAAAGAATTGGTAAGATAATCTCTTGATTATTTAACATATAAAAACAGAACAGATTAATACCAAACAAACCTTCTGTTTCTTAAAAGTTAATATATAGGCGTATCGTTTACATCTCTATTCACCTTCCTGGTTGTCATATATAATGTTATATAATTGAGATTATTTGCATAATTTTCTGTTTGCAGGCTTATTCATTGCAAAGAAATTTTAAAAGGTAAATAACAGGACTAAAAATTGAATGTGTCAGAACAACATAGATTCTTTCACCGCATATAACATTGTATAACCATGTAAACAAAGGATAACAAATCAATAACAAAGCCACTGCTCCAATTCCTTACATAATGTGTCGCTTATCTTTTAATATGTATCTTTGTCGCTGTTAGAACATTAATCTGTTTTTTTCAACAGATGGGGGACAATGAAAAAATATTTTAATTTTTTTTAGCATGTTAAAGACTCTTCTTACATTTTTAGATTTATCTCACTCTCAAACATTCATACAAAGAGTAAACGAGGACAAGTACTCAGATAAAGAACCAAGAAAATCAATTCATACAACAGGTCAATTATAAGTTGTTTTGATAGAGTTTTATTTTGACATGTTTGAACTCTTGTTATTTCTTTTTGATGTTGTCGTTTGAAATTCTTCTAAGTCATGTAAGTACAAAAACTGGTCTTCTTGGGTTTTCTGCAATATATATATGACAAACATAGTGAATGTGATTGCGGTTATAGTTCTTAATTTTTTTTATAGATATAACGATTTCTTTCTTCGGAAAGACTTCAAAATTTCTGATGTTTGCATTAAATGAATATTTACAGATTATGGCTATGCAAGGAACTGCAGTTGTCTATTGTGATCCATGTACATACAACAAACTGACAGCGCCGGTTCAGTTCTGGTGTCTATCATGCGAGGAGGCGTTATGTAAATTATGTGCAGATAGTCACAAAGGCATGAAAGCAACAAGAAATCATAGAATAATTACGTATGAAAAAAGCAAAGGGGTTACTTCTTTAGGTCACTTGATTTCACAGCAGTGTAAACAACACAATAAACTCCTTGACCTTTATTGTCCTACTCATGACGAACCTGTTTGCTCCTTATGTATTTCAAAGAATCATAGAGAGTGCAAAGATATGGTTTCAATAGACGATGTAGCAAAAAATGTTATTTCGTCTACGTCGTATTCCAATCTTCAGAGAGATATTAGCAATCTTGAGGATAATCTAGCAAAGGTCAGAACAAAACGCAAGCAAAACTTAACCAACGTTGAAAATCAGGAATCTTCGATTCAGGCATCAGTAAAAGAAATAAGAAGAAAGTTTGATGAACATTTGGATAAGTTAGAAATAGACTTTTTACAGCAATTTGGAGAAACAGCAGAATCTTGCAAAACTAATATCAAGACATCATTAGCCGATCTAGAATCAATAGTATCAGTAGCAGGCGATATGAATACCAATGTTTCACAACTAAACGAGGTTACAACAGATGTCCAAATGTTTCTTGCTATAAGAGAAATAGAAAAATTGGTACAGACAGAACATGACTGGTTGCAAGAATCTCTACGTCAGAACAAGATGAATGAATTGTCTTTAGATCTCAAAATGGTTCCAATAAATATTCACTCAACGTTTAAGTCTTTTGGCTCTGTCTTAATCTCCAATAAGCCATCTGATGTTGAACTTGTTGAGCCAACAGAAGGATCAGCACAAATATCAATAAAACAAACTAATCGAAATATAGAAAAATTGAAGCTTAGTGAGAAGACACGAACTACTTCTTCCTACGAACTCAAGGACAAAAGTCATAATGATGGATGTTTGATATGGAGTAATGGCGATTTGATGATTGCAAATGAAGACCGAAAAATGGAAGTTTACAGTGGGTGTGGGCAGTACAAGTTGGAGATTCCTTTACCTGGTATTCCATGTGGCATGGCAGAAATATCAAAGGACTGCATTGCAGTCACATATGGGAATGGTAAGAAATTTGAGATAGCCAGTTTAGAAAAATACCAATACAAAACAATCAAAACAATCATCACAACTAATACATGTTGGGCCATAGCATATTATGACAATAAATTAGCAGTGAAGATATCAGTTTCAGGAATTAATATATATGACGTGAATGGTACATTATCAAAAACACTTAACACTAGTGTAACAATGGGTTTCTTCTACAACATAACTATGATGAAAAATATTTACTTTTCATTGAGTGACAACCACACAGTTCATTGCTGTGACCAACATGGTATTGTAGTATGGACGTATCAAAACGACAATCTAAAAGTTCCTAAAGGGATAACAACAGACTGTTATGGAAATGTGTTTGTAGTTGGAAGTGCATCGAAAAACGTATTTATAATTTCTCATGATGTACAAGGTAGAGAATTATTAAAGATGGACCAGACTCCCTTTTCTGTCTCCTTTGACAAGGCGAACAATCAGCTATTAGTACGGACTAGAGAAACAATTATTCTGTTTGATATAGATTTTGAACAGTAGCTTTTAATATTTATATATCTGCAATCTTTACTTATATTAGCGCTTCAGTGCAGCCTCAATTGCAGGTTAGCTCATATTGATTTTTTTAGATGCTGATTAAGGATTCCAACTGTCATTTTAACTTTGTGATTGAATAAAAAAAAATGTTATAGATGCCTTCTTTTGTGAGATGATTCTTTCTTTCCCAGATACATCCTCAGATAAAACAAGGGCAAGTGATCCGTTTTGCCAGGAAACTAGCATCCCTCCCTTAATGTATCATAACATCAAGTTATTGTAAATTCATTAAGGTATTTATTATTGGTCGACTATTGCAATTATAAGATCATGCATTCTGATGTCTGTTATATCCATCATTTTCTACTTAGGAATATGCCTGTTTTGGCTTTCAAACTTTTTTCATATGAGCGTCACTGATATGGACATAACGCACGTCTTGCATATTAAATTTTTTACCTGGTATCTTTTGTTGGCTATTATTGCTTTGTTTCTGTCCTATATTTTCTCCCATTTATTAATTGTACTCCGGTCATGTAATGCTGTCTTTTTAATGTTTTAATTCACATTGCCATTAAAGTGGGAGGTTTGGCATGCCACAAAACCAGGTTCAACCCACCATTTTGTTCTTAAAATGCTCTGTACCAAGTGTCAGGAAAATAGCCATTGTTATATTAAAGTTCGTTTCTGTGGGTGTTACATTTTAACGTTGTGTTTCTGTTGTGTCGTAGTTCTCTTATATATGATACATTTCCCTCAGTGTCAGTTTGTTACCCAGATTTGTTTTTTCTCCATCGATTTATGAATTTCAAACAGCGGTATACTACTATTGCCTTTATCCTGTTCCAAGTCAGGAATATGACAGTTGTTGTCCATTCGCTTGATGTGTTTGAGCTTCACATTTTGCCATTTGAATAGGCACTTTCCATTTTGAAATTGCCCAGAATTTCAGTTTTTTAAATTTTATTTTACATATATCTGTATGCATATTTTTATGATATCACATTAAGAAATCTCGCAATTTTGTGCATTTTAAAAAAAAAACATAATAAAAAGTGCATGCAATAAGTTCTGAATTTACAACATATAATTTCAAATAACTAAAGTGTATGAAAATAAAGCCATTTACTCATTACAGAGAATGAAGCCTCTGATCCAATCAATGACAATGTATGGTTCATGTGACGGTCTAACAGAAAATAAAAGTCTTGTTGTATGATTAATTTTATGGATGGATGTTTATTAGTTTATGCATGAAGTTCACCAATAACTTAGAGGCATTTGAAGAATGGAAATGGGGAATATGTCAAAAAGACAACCGGACCAAAGAGCAGATAACAGCCAAAGGCAACCAATAGGTCTACAACTCAGCGAGAAACCCAAGGTGGGCCTCAGCTGGCCCGTTTATAAAATTGCTTCAGTGAAAATGGACGTCATACCAAACTCCAAAACATATAACTGAACAAAAATTTAAAAAACATACAAAACTTACAAAGGCCCAAGGCCAGAGGTTTCTGACTTCGGACAGGCTAAAAAAATGTGGCATGGTTAAATATGTTTTGTGAGATATCAACCCTCCTCCTATATCTCTATACGCCAATATTGAATAAAAAATCAAACTGCAGTACGCACAGTAAAACTCAGTTGAAAAGAAGTCCAAGTCTGATGTCAGAATATATAATAAAAGAAACTAAGCAAAATGATAATGATACATAAATCAGTTACTGACATGCCAATTCAAAACCTCAATTATACTGATTAAAAGATTATGACTAGTCATATGAAAATAAAGTACAATCCCTGCCGCCAGGGGTTTAGTATGAAACCATCATAAAATATATGAGAACATAAACTGTATTACGCCAAAAACTGGTTTTAGAATGAATGTGTTTATTTCCAATGCAAAGACCCTGAGTGAATCAATTTTAGTACCAAAATATGCCTTCTTAATGACCTGATATGCATACTAAACAAAAGTTTTAAAATTTATAGTCCATGACTATGGTTGCAGAGCCTATCGCTCTCAATAGAAATAACATGTGCTAATGTAAATACAACTACATGTACATACCAAATATCAGTGATCTACCACTAGTGGTTCCACAAAATCACAACTAATATAATGTTGTGCAACTTCCTGAAAATGCGGTTAGAAAGTCTTGCATTTTTTATTAAATTTTGTTGGTATAAGACAACTAGAGGCTCTCAAGAGCCTGTATCGCTCACCTGATTCTACTTGGGTTTTTGAAATCATATAAAAAAGTATAAAATTTGGCTAAAAGTGACAACACAACCTCATTTATAAGGAAAGGAACATGTTTAATTTCATTCAAAAGTCCCCCACTGGCGGCCATCTTGGATGACGGATCGGCTACAAAGTAACAACACTTGGTCAGCACCTCATAAGGAACATTCATGCCATGTTTGGTTTTATTTCATTCAGTGGTTCTCTTAAAGAAGTCATTTGTATGCATTTCCCATAGGGTCCTATGTTAAACTAAGTCCCCTGCTGGTGGCCATCTTGGATGATGGATCGGCTACAAAGTAACAACACTTGGTCAGCACCTCATAAGGAACATTCATGCCATGTTTGGTTTTATTTCATTCAGTGGTTCTCTAAAAGAAGTCATTTGTATGCATTTCCCATAGGGTCCTATGTTAAACTAAGTCCCCAGCTGGCGGCAATTCTGGATAATGGATCCGCTACAAAGTAACATCACTTGGTCAGCACCACATTAGGAAGATTCATGCCATGTTTGATTTCTTTCCATTCAGTGGTTCTCTAAAAGAAGTCATTTGTTTGCATTTCCCATAGGGTCCTATGTTAAACTAAGTCCCACGCTGGCGGCCATCTTGGATGATGGATCGGCTACAAAGTAACAACACTTGGTCAGCACCACATAAGGAACATTCATGCCATGTTTGGTTTCATTCCATTCAGTGGTTCACTAGAAGAAGTCATTTGTATGCATTTCCAATAGGGTCCTATGTTAAACTAAGTCCCCCGCTGGCAGCCATCTTGGATAATGGATTGGCTACAAAGTAACAACACTTGGTCAGCACTCCATAAGGAACATTCATGCTATGTTTGGTTTCATTCCATTTAGTGGTTCTCTAGAAGAAATCATTTGTATGCATTTCCCATAGGGTCCTATGTTAAACTAAGTCCCCCGCTGGCGGCCATCTTGGATGATGGATCGGCTACAAAGTAACAACACTTGGTCAGCACCCATGAAGGAACATTCATAATATGTTTGGTTTTATTCCATTCAGTGGTTCTCTAAAAGAAGTCATTTGTATGCATTTCCAATAGGGTCCTATGTTAAACTAAGTCCCCGGCTGGCGGCCATCTTGGATGATGGATCAGCAACAAAGTAACAACACATGGTCAGCACCCCATAAGGAACATTCATGCTATGTTAGGTTTCATTCCATTCAGTGGTTCTCTAAAAGAAGTCATTTGTATGCATTTCCCATAGGGTCCTATGTTAAACTAAGTCCCCCGCTGGCGGCCATCTTTGATGATGGATTGGCTACAAAGTAACAACACTTGGTGAGCACCACATAAGGAACATTCATGCCATGTTTGGTTTCATTCCATTCAGTGGTTCACTAGAAGAAGTCATTTGTATGCATTTCCAATAGGGTCCTATGTTAAACTAAGTACCCTGCTGGCGGCCATCTTGGATGATGGATCGGCTACAAAGTAACAACACTTGGTCAGCACCCCATAAGGAACATTCATGCTATGTTTGGTTTTATTCCATTCAGTGGTTCTCTAAAAGAAGTCGTTTGTATGCATTTCCCATAGGGTCCTATGTTAAACTAAGTCCCCAGCTGGCGGCCATCTTGGATGATGGATCGGCAACAAAGTAACAACACTTGGTCAGCACCTCATAAGGAACATTCATGCCATGTTTGGTTTCATTCCATTCAGTGGTTCTCTAAAAGAAGTCATTTGTATGCATTTCCCATAGCCTCCTATGTTAAACTAAGTCCCCCGCTGGCGGCCATCTTGGATGATGGATCGGCTACAAAGTAACAACACTTGGTCAGCACCTCATAAGGAACATTCATGCCATGTTTGGTTCCATTCCATTCAGTGGTTCTCTAGAAGAAGTTCAAAATGTAAATTGTTAACGACGATGACGACGGACGACGACGGACGACGGACGCCAAGTGGTGAGAAAAGCTCACTTGGCCCTTCGGGCCAGGTGAGCTAAAAATGAACCTTTATTCTATATGTGAAATTCATTTACAAGAATTGCTTGATGTTATAAACTCTTTTCATGTTTTAATAAATGTTTGATTAGTCATACAAATCTAAACTTGAATTTCATCCAAATTTTCTGAACTCATTTCAAAAATTCAAATGTGACGTCACTTTGGGTGTTGCAATGGCTTTGGCAAACACGTAATGTATTCGGTTTTATGCTATAGCTAGTCACCACTTCAGTAATCATGTATATCTATTAAATAGTCATTTTATAAAATTTACGTTTTGCAAAAGTATAAATTATTCTAATAAGGATGTTCTTGTCACAGGCAGAAAACCCTGGTCGTATTGGTCACTACTTTTTGGAACTTTTGGTCCTCAGTGATCTTCAGCTTTGTACTTGTTTTGGCTTTCAAACTTTTTTCATCTGAGCATCACTGGTTAGTCTTGTGTGGCAGTAACGCATGTCTGGCGTATTAAATTTTTAACCTAGTACCTTTTGTTGGCTATTATTTGTTTGTTTCTCAGTCCTATAGTTTTTACCATTTACTTATTGTAGTCTTGTCATGTAATGTTGTCATTTAAACATTGAACTATAATGGTTTACTTTTTTTTTAAATTGTTATTTGGATGGAGAGTTGTCTCATTGGCACTCACACCACATCTTCCTATATCTAATTAACATTGCCATTAATGTGGGAGGTTTGGCATGCCACAAAACCAGGTTCAACCCACCATTTTTTTCTTAAAATGCCCTGTACCAAGTCAGGAAAATGGCCATTGTTATATTATAGTTCGTTTCTGTGTGAGTTACATTTTAATGTTGTGTTTCTGTTGTGTCGTAGTCCTTTCATATCTAATATGTTTCCCTCAGTTTTAGTATGTAACCCAGATTTGTTTTTTCTCTATCGATTTATGAATTGCGAACAGTGGTATACTACTGTTGCCATTATTTATAATTTGCAAGCTTAAGCAATAACAAATTTTGACAAAAGGAAAAAAGATTATATTAAGATCCCAAAATTAATATAGAAACTTCTGTAAAACAAAAATCCCACAATGGTTGTTTTAAGCAAACTCATGTCCTGTTAAGATTTTTTTGGATATACTGCTTTAATTGGTGAGAAGTTTTTCTATTATATGCAGATCACAATGTTCTTTTTTTTTGTCAACTTTTATAACATCTTGATTTATCATTATGTTTACACTTCATATCTCCATTTTTCGTCTGCTCAAAATGTTGAAACAAAATCATGCAAACATTGTCTCATCAACAAAAAGCTTCTCTTGCAAAAAGATGGGCAGAAATGATAATCTCAATATTTTATGAAAAAGCCTTAAAGCTTTTTTATTAATCAGATAGTAAATGACAATGGACTGACAAGTTTCTGTTCTTAAATCTGAAATATTAAGATTAAGTAACAACATTTATAATATGCATATGAATGAATAGTTTCTAAATACTCCAGAAATCTACTTTGGAACATCATTATCTATTAAAGTATTTCCTTTCAATACTGAGATGATGTGCATTTTGAATTTCAATAAAACAATAAAATCAGCTTCTAGTTGGTGATATATAAAAACTAATATGAACACTAATAAGACCATTGCATTGTTGAAGCCTAAGAAGTGAACAAAAACAATTTAAAAAAAAATGTTTTTAATAATAAACTTAATTTCACTAATTTAAATTTATTTTAAAAAAAAACCTAATTTTGTATCTTCCTCTTTTGAATGTTTAACTTTTTAAATTCAATTATGTCTAGCTAGCGGCAACTGATTTCAAAATTTACTGAGTATGATGTCATGAAAAACTGTGGTCTGTGGTGTCACTAAGGTTTCAATTCAATTAAGTAACTATTTTAAATAATAAAATAAACTGAAAAATTAGAGTCTAGCTTGGAGAATTCAAAAGTAAGTTTGTCCCATTGATACAACAGGAGTGGATTTATCTCATTTTAAATCATTCCCCTTGCAATTTCTTATTCATGACCTAACCGATTGGCAAAAGCTGAAGTTTACCAACACCAAATTGTATACTCAGCTCAAGAAGGTCCGAAAACTATACTCTAATAGTAATCTAAGTGGAAAAATACTTAGAAGAAACAATAAAGCTTTAAAAAGTTGTAATTCATGTCTAAAAGAACCGAAATCTCTCAGGTTGTAATAATAACATACATTAATAAAAGAAAATTCATTAAGCAACAAATGCGACAACTAAATGTTCAGTCCACTTCCTCTGTAGAGACTTGTTTTGGTTTGTCCGTTCCTTTTTCACTTTCCTTATTTCCTTTTTCCTCCTCCGATTCTTTCTTTGACTCCTGTTCTAGAGCCCCTTCATTGATTTCATCATATTCTTCACCATCGTCATCACCCTGGGGACCTTGGTCTCCACCCCCTGGCACCCACAGACCTGAATCCACACATCTTTTGATGTGGTAAGAGGCTTCTTCCTGGGGCATTTCAGCCACAACTTGTTGTAACAGAGCAATGTCTTTTTTATCGAAACAATCTTTTAAAATCTAAATTAAACAAAAAGAATGATTATTTGATGTGACTCATACACGTGAGAGGTTTAGCACTATAAACTCAGATTTAATCCACCATTTCCTACATTTGAAAATGTCTGTACCAAGTCAGGAATATGACAGTTGTTGTCCATTCATTTGATGTGTTTTATCATTTGATTTTGCCATTTGATTAGTGACTTTCCGTTTTGAATTTTCCTTGGAGTTCAGTATTTTTGTGATTTTACTTTTTATTGATATTAATTGAATTTAGTAATTTCAATTAATTGCAATTTTCATAATGATTGCCATAACAATTGCCCTTAAAGTTAAGGAAAGACTATAGAATACATATCACTATATCTAAGATGGATTGATTGAATGGTGGATGTTTGTTGCCTCATCAAAAATACATGGGTTATGTTGCAGAATGTTGTAAAATTCCTATTGTCTTGACAACATTTATATAATTTAATATTTTACAGCCTTGCATAAGATGCAGGGTTCAAACAGTAATCATCATTTATTTTATTGTTGTTTTTTACTATGTCTTTATTTTATGTTAGTTATCTTTCTATCCTGATTTCTTTTGTAGGCTTTTTTTTAGTTAAATTTTATCATTCCATGGTTTATGTTAAAAAAAAAAGGGCAGGGAAGATATCTAATAAAAATCTATTTAAAATCTGCAACTTATTGCAGTGCTTGCATGGATGCAGGAAACCTTGCTTGTGGCTTTTTAGTGTCATATCGTAATGTTTTTGATATTTATCGAATCTTAGACAAGGACATATATTAGATTGTTTCTGTTTAATGGATTCACTTTTAAACTCTTGATTATGAGCTTGTTATACTGTTAAGACACTTGTATTGTTCATGATTACATGATTTATCCTTTTACCCAATTGCTTTATTGTTTAAGACATTGGCTTGGTTTCTCATTAATATACTAAATAGTTGTTATTCATTCTTTTCATGTGTTAGAGCTTTTTTGCTATTCAATTAAATAGGGGCTTTCCATTTTGAGTATCCTCAAAGTTCAGTTTTTTTGTTTTTTTACTTTTTTCTCATTTACATTTTTACCAACATTTCTTTTTCTTCAGATATAAAATAAAGTTCAACATATTAGTTAAAAAGAGACCCCAATATTAGGCCTTACTTGTGGTAAAGATTCAAAGACTTCCACTGGGTCCAGTCCACCTGGTCCTAATCTTTTCTGTCTCTCTTCCTGTCAAATCATAACATTGTATTAACATTCAAATATTGGGATTTTCTTTTCTTTTTTTTTTATCAGGTGGTTATTTGACCCAGAATATGACCGAAATATTTGCCACTAAATGTTAACAAAACAATAATCCCATAATATGACAGTTATCTTAAGACCAAGTCGGATTTATTTAAAATATCCAAACTGAATGTTTCAACCTTCTATAAATTCACAACAAAAATTAAATTTAACAATATTCATCAACCAATATGAGTCAGGAATACTATGTACCATGCTCAAATTCCTGCATGTTTTCTTATAATCATCATGAGTTGTTCATAATTCATATTATTATCTCCCAGTCAATATGTCTCTCTTTTCATTCTGTTTTAAAGATGTTCTATGTAATACATTGCTTTTTATATACGTCTCATAAAATTGAGAATGGAAATGGGGAATGTGTCAAAGAGACAACAACCCGACCAAATAAAAAACAACAGCAGAGGGTCACCAACAGGTCTTCAATGTAGCGAGAAATTCCCGCACCCGGAGGCTTCCTTCAGCTGGCCCCTAAACAAATATATACTAGTCCAGTGATAATGAACGCCATACTAATTTCCAAATTGTACACAAGAAACTAAAATTAAAATAATACAAGACTAACAAAGGCCAGAGGCTCCTGACTTGGGACAGGCGCAAAAATGCAGCGGGGTTAAACATGTTTGTGAGATCTTAACCCTCCCCCTATACCTCTAACCAATGTAGTAAAGTAAACGCATAACAATACGCACATTAAAATTCAGTTCAAGAGAAATCCGAGTCTGATGTCAGAAGATGTAACCAAAGAAAATAAACAAAATGACAATTATACATAAATAACAACAGACTACTAGCAGTTAACTGACATGCCAGCTCGAGACTTCAATTAAACTCATCCCTTTTTGCATATTTAAGCAAATAAGATATGTTTAAACTAATAAATTGTTATCTTTCTAATTAAAGAAATTGCTTTCAATTGGAAAATATATACCCTAAGAATTCAAGTAAACAAAATATACCAGTTGTATGATTAATCAACTGTTATATTTGTTGTTTTATCACTGATGTTTCTCTCAATAGTTTACTATACCTCTTCATATTCCTGTATAGCTTTATCTAGTTTTTCTTTGGCTCGAATTTTAACTCTTTCTTTAAAGGCATCTAGTTCACTGTTAAATGCTTCCATATACTGTTTTTCACCCATCTGTATTCTACAGAGAAAAAATTCAAATCATGCAAACATCAGTTAATAAGATTTTTGGACAGTTTGGTTGAGTTTACACATACTGCAGACCCAAGAAACTGAAATTTTTACCAGTAACATTAATTAGTTATTTTGTGTGCAAATAATTTTTTGACATTCCCTGTTCAAATTTTTTTCTCTAAAAAATTATTTTCCATTTTTTGACAAATTTGGTTATTTTTTATATTTTTAAAACTTCCAAACTGTTTATGCCTTGAGAGACAAACAAGTAAGGTGGAAATGTTGATCACATCAAAAATATATTCATTTTATTGCCCAGTTTACAATGGAAATAATACAACACATGGTTTATTTTGTTGTCACAACACACCTGTTAAAGAATGGAGCCACACATCCTCTCGGATGGATATCCATGGATTTTGCCAATTCTAAGATAAAGTTCAAAACAATCAGCTGATGAGCTACATGTGACATCAATTCATGTTTCTGAAACAAAACAAAACATTGTCATCTAAGTAATAAATTTTACCTTAGTGAAATGAAAATCATGTATGTTAAAAAAGACACAAGTTGTCTCCCTTATATATTCATGAAAATATATAATATAGATATAGGAAGATGTGGCGAGAGTGCCAATGAGACAACTCTCCATCCAAATAACAATTTATAAAAGTAAACCATTATACATGTAGGTCAATGTACGACCTTCAACACCAAGCCTTGGCTCACACCGAACTAAAAGCTATAAAGGCCCCAAAAATGACTAGTGTAAAACCATTCAAACGGGAAAACCAACGGTCTAATCTATATAATCAAAGCGCTGTAAGCACTGTAGGCAGTTAACCAAAAACCAAGGCAAACATAATTATGAAAACTGTGGCATTGTTGCTTCAATTTTTTTTTAAAGATTTAAAAGAGCAAACATTAAACATTCTTATATAATTGTACATTTATGTTCATTTAATGAACTAATCATTAAGGCAAATAATTCATATTTTATCAAGGTTTCAATAGCAACGTATATATCAAGTATATTTTTTTTCGTGGTCATGAGTCTTGAGTCAGCAGTGGTACAAATTCGCAATGATTGCAGTTCTTCTAGTTGATCGTAATTGTTCGTATTAGTTGACTGTTAGTAGTTCAAGTTGACTTTAGTACGAGCTTGTTAAAGTATGAATGGACTTGATTCCCTGGAAAGAAAACTGAGTTTGTGTTCTACAGTACAAAAGTTATGAGACACAAATCAGACAAATGTTTACTACTACAGGGATCAATGGTGAGGTCTGACTGACCTGTACATAGTAAATGTAAATGACTCCCACCTTCACCCCAAGTCCATGATGTCTAAGTTTGGAATAAAATGACAGGTGTTAGGTCTAGCAAAGTGATATGCATATGTGACGCCTATGAGATTGACCTTGTATGTCATTCGATATTTTTGAAATGAAAAACAGGAATGAATATGGTTTAGGAGTTGGTATATTAATCTTTTACAAGTTCTCAAAACACACGCAAGAGGATGTGGGGTGACCCTAGGGACTACCCCTATTTTTCATTTGATTTTTTATATTGTCCAATACATGAATATATATGGTTTAGGGGGGTCTCGACCGTTATCAAGTTTTCAAACAGGAAGGGTTGGGGGACCACAGTGACTTCCCCTATATATCATTTGATTTGTTATATTGTCCAATACATGAATATATATATAGTTGAGGAGTGGGGATCTCTTCTGTTTCCAAGTTATCAAACAGGATTGGGTAGGGTGACACTTAGGACTCTCCCTGTATTTCATTTGATTAGTACTTTTGTCCAATACATGAAAATATAGGGTTTAATTTAAAGGTGGGGATCTCGACTGTTTCCAAGTTCTCAAACAACAGGAGGGGTGGGGTGACTGCAGGGACTCCCCCTATATTTTATTTGATTTGTTATTTAGTCCCATACATGAGTATATACAGTTAAGGGTGAGGATCTCGACTGTTTCTAAGTTCTCAAACAGGGGTGCAGTGACCCTAGGGAGTCCCCCTATAATTCATTTGATTTGTTATATTGTCCAATACATGAATATATATGGTTTATGGGTGGGGATCTCAACCGTTTTCAAATTCTCAAACAGGAAGGGGTAGAGTGGCCCCACGGGCAGAATCAATTTGCGCCAATTGCAGTTTTGAAAAGGTATTAATTGCGCCACTCTCTTTTATTTTGATGGTATTAATTGCGCCAATAAATGAAATGAAATTGCGCCACATTTACCTTTTAATATTTTTTACCGATATCATACCTGTACATGTTTTACCTAAATCAAGACAAGACAAGACAAATACTTTCTTAAAGTCTCGCTACTTGTTATATATAAAATATACAGCTTTTTAAAACACAAGTTAACTTGGCAACAAGAGCCACTCTATAAAGAGTTTTGAGAGACTATAAAACAATTTTTTCTTAAAATTATAATGCAAATACAAGTCAACTATCACGAGTATAAAATAAGTTTTCGCTTTATTAAAATTTCATAGCAGATTTTGGCAGTATAAAATACCATATTTTTATTTGTAAAAAAGAAATAGTTTTTCATTATCAGTGTCCAGAAATTTGAGCGTCAAATTTTGAGAACTGCGTGTAAAAGAAAAGCAACCAATGTGTTGTCAGAGCGACCTTCAAAAATAATAAATTCAGAGATCTTCAAAATTGAAGAAAAAAATTTAGAAAAGAAAGATTTGAAATATGTATGTCAGTCTATGTATAGAGAGAGAAGAAAACTGCGTCTCGCTTAATCTAAAAATCGAGCAGTATTTCCCAGAAAATTGGATGATATTGGTCGTGTTACAAACAAAGATGATGACTTTGTATTGTGCAACGATCCAGAAAGCGGTGTAATTTTATTAGGATGCGAGGCTAATTTGAAATTTCAGTGTACAATGTCAGAGGAATTTTTTGCTGTTGGTACCTAGTCAATCATTTAGTTGTTATATATAAATAAAAATATATAAAATTGGCGCAATTAGATGATTATTTTATTGGCGCAAATGATGCCTATAGTTTTGAAAATTAGGTGGCGCAAAAGAGGTATTGGCGCAATTAAGTTGTGGCGCAAATGAGTTACTTTTTGGCGCAAAAAGATATCGCCCGGCCCCACGAACTCCACCTATATTTCATATGATTTGTTATATTGTCCCATACATGAATATATATATGGTTTAGGGGTGGGGATCTCGATTGTTTCAAAGTTCACCAAACAGGAGGGGTGGGGTGACCCCAGGGACTCCCCCTGTATTTCATTTGATTGGTTATATTGTCCCATACATGAATAAATATGGTTGAGGGGTGGGGATCTCGACTGTTTCCAAGTTCTAAAGCAAGTGGTGGTGGGTGACCCTAGGGACTTCACCTATATTTCATTTGATTAGTTATATAGTCCCATACATGAATGTATATGGTTAAGAGGTGGGGATCTCATCCGTTTCAAAGTTATCAAACAGGAAAGGACTCCACATACATATCATATGATTTGCTTACATTAAGGTATTGCACTATATGTGTAAAATAAGAAACTTCCAGCTATTTTAACTGATCCATCAAAATTGAGAAAAAAAATACCCATTGAAATTGCAGTAATATGTTTACACTTTAAAAGCATCTAACTTGCTTTACCAACATTTATTACTGATAAAGAAAATTTATACTGTCACCAGGACCATATATATTGTTAGATATACTGTTCCCAGCTGTCACAAAGACTCACATTGTAATGGATTTTGTCAAAAAGGAATTTTGAGTTTCAGCACAAAAAATATTTTCTGTTTTTTCATTCTTTTACATATATCTTTTGGTTTTTAATTCTAGTGTTTATATATATTTATTTACCATGCAAAGATGTATTTTGTCATCTGTCTAATGTTTTTAAAAGTTGATCGCCAAAACCCGGAATTACCCATATCAGCTTCCGGAATCGGATCCGATTTTGTAATTTTCTTCTCATGTCAGCCATTTTGTTTTCAATGTCGTTTTTGTCAGATACGATTTCACTCGAATTTAAACATTATTTGTCGGCGATTTTCTGTATAAAGCTAGCGGTTGAACAAAATGAACATCGCTGTCATGAATAATAATGCTAAGAACAAGTTTTGAGATAGTTTATTAGGAGACTTTGGAAAAAAGGTTTGCAAAGTAATTTTTATTTCCTCTCAAGTCGGGCATGTCGAGCGTAGCTAGTAACCAAGTCAAAAGTCCGACTGCAGAAGTGGAAGGTCGCAGACCTCGGACAACCCCTAAGTTGAACCCCTGCCTCCAAATTGAAAAGATACAAAAATTTCGTCTTATAATTTAAAATTGCCGCCAACAGCACGAACAGTGGAACTTATTTTAAGACAACTGACGTAGTTGACTACGTATTGACAACAAACAATATTCCTAAGACTTTTGCCATTTGGGAAATCTAAACTACTTGTCTTTAGAGATTTTCGGAGATTAAACATTTCATACGTTTGTTCTTTGACAGCTTAGCCAAAATCTCTGGGGATAATAAACTACATAAAGATTCCTAATGTGCCCTACTTCCTATGTGCAACTTCAAAACTTTAGGATAAATCGACCATCATTTAAGGTTTTTCTGGTCATATTTTTTGTAATCAAGAATTAAAAGTATGAAAAAACTGTCCAATTAGTTATAAATAACATAATATCCAGCTAGATAATAACAATGGCACATATTTCAGCATTTATTGGGTAGAACACAAATCTAGGGCGCTCGCATAAGGCAGCTTAACTGCCTAAAAACGAGAAATGAGAAACACGTATAAATTACATAAACAAACAACACCTACTGTACATCAGATTCCTGATACATGATCTTTGTTTGTTTCGGGATTTTAGCCTATCTTGGTTTTGACATTTTGTCAGATATTTCCAATCCTCTAGTTTTATCCATGTGCTGCTTACTAACATTACATTTCTTTAATTTTATTACATATAGTTTTAAAAGTTATTCTTGAAAATCTTATAAAATGCTAGTTATTTTTTCATAGCTTTTAAAAGAAAAAGGTGCCAATGGGAGGATACTTACCTCTTCCATTTCTAAGTCAATACACCAGATGACCAGATAATTAGCTGATTCTTCACACACTAACTCTGGATTATCTGTAAGATATTGCTGACTATCTTTATACTGCCTCAACATACCAAATTTCTTTACTTTTTCTTTGTTTTTCTTTACAAATACTTGCTATGAATAGAAAAAAACATACCCCTATAACAAGAATCTATAAAACATTAATGTTCTGGGGACTTTCTTTCTTGGTTTTAAGAAACAGAGATTATCTCATTTGCTAAGTATTCCTATGGTTTTAATTTTCTAAAAATATATATTTATCCACAAAATATTAAACAAAATCAAAAACCCAAGAAATTTTTCCATCTTCAATACAATTTACATTTAAAGACATCTAGAATTGATTTGTAAAGTTAAACAAGCATGTACATGCTGAAAGGTCTCACCTCAATAATACCAACCTTACTGAGTTGTTATTCTAATCCATGTTTCTAAACCTTGCTTAGATAAAACTTTCCCCAACACTGGTATCTTTAGTTTATATATATCAAATTATAAATCTAAAGTTTAATAACATAACATTATCTTGTGTATAACAATTAGCTCTCGCTGTGACATAGTCTTTTTGTGCTAATGCGGATTACAGCAAACATTAATCAATCAATCTTATGTAAAAATTTAATCTTGTTCTAAGCAGGAAAAATTATCTGTATGTCCTTGGAAAATTTCATATTTCAACCTATTTCAAAATCTTGCACAAATAAGTTTTATCTTTTGATATATTCCATGCTTCAAAAGCATCAGTACCTGTCTTTCAGCCTTTTCTTCCTCTGTTAAAACTTCTACCTTTGGTGCAATCTTATTTATTATCTGTAAAAATAAAGCAACAAATTAAATGATAAAATACACAAGTGTGGACACACTAAAATGTTTTCAACATGTTTAAACTTTTCTGAATTATACATTGTAAACCCTTTTCTTAAAGGATTTTTTGCATACTTGACTTGCTTAGGATTTTTCAATAAAATGCTGAAAAATAATCTTTAAAGTATCAATGCATTGTGAAAAACAAATATTTCATCAAGTAAATTTAAGTCAGATATTCTTATGTATATCCTTTTAATATTGGATACAAATTTTATTAAGTCTGATGCAGACATTTGTAGTCAAAACTTTTCAACTGAGGTACTACACAGACGTCATTATGGAGTAAAGGGGGTGGCGTCAAAAGGCCTCATTATAGAGTAAAGGGGGTGGCATCAAAAGGCCTCATTATGGAGGAAAGGGTTAATAACCTTTGAGTGCAAGTTCATCTGGCATATGCAAGTTTCAGTTTTTTCTTGTAAATTAATGTGCTCATTACAAATCTTTGTTTTAGAATAATGGTTATGTTTTTTTTATATGGTGTCAACTAATTTTGTACAAAATCTCTTTACAACTTTGAATTTTCAAGTATGAATGCAAACAGCATTTATTTATTAAGGTATTCTTTAGGGCAAAAAGATATGTGACACTGTTTTTCATTTTTCAACATCTCAAGGTCAATGTCATAAATGACAGTTGGAGTTATTGACAACAACTTTGAGCTATTACACTCAACATTTCATGCATTTCTCCTTTGTTTTCTTTTTTCATATTTTATCATTAGTATTGCATTTGTATAATAGTAATGTATTTGGTTTAAAAGTGGCAAGTTTTTGTCCAAATGGCTTCACTCCAATCACTAGTAATGCTACATTTTGTTACCATCAAAACCCGGCCAAGTTGATGGTGCAACTTTCTACTGGTGAAAATAGCTCTATTGTTACCCAATTTGTTAGTGACTTTTGTGATGTTGTTGGATATCAGTTGATCTCATGAAGGTTTAGGCAGATTTATGGTGTCTCAAATTTCCATTTATTGTATTTACAGGTTTTGTTATTTTTTTAATGAGAACTTCTGAAAAATGGAAAATCCCCCTTTTTTAATGAATAAAACCCCAGAACTCGGAAAGGTAAAATCTAAAATTTAAAAAGAAAGCTCACGTCAATACATATAAACAATCCAAAAAGTTTTATTTAAATTGGTTAAAGCGTTTTTTAGTTAATGTCCGACATGTTGACACTGGACAGACAGACTGACAGGCAACAGTATACCATAACACGTCCCGTAAATTGGTGTATAAAATTCATCATATAGTTGAACTTGTGTTTTCATTCAAAGTCTTTAGGTAGAGGAACAACATAAAATTCTGTTTTACTTACTGTTTTTGATTTTCCATCATGACAAATAGTGTCTATATTCAATGGAGTCAACTGAAAAAAAGAAAGAAACATCTTATCTTTTTTATATAATTTAATTTAAAGATAAGCAAATTTTTGAAATAATATGTTCTACACAAAAGAACTAGAGGCTCTAAAGAGCCTGTGTCGCTCACATTGGTCTATGTGAATATTAAACAAAGGAAGCAGATGGATTCATGACAAAAAGAAGATTTTTGTAAAAGATAACTAAGATTTACGAAAAATGGTTAAAAATGGACTAAAAAGGGCATTAACTCCTAAAGGGGTCAACTGACCATTTCGGTCATGTTGACTTATTTGTAAATCTTACTTTGCTGAACATTATTGCTGTATACAGTTTATCTCTATCTATAATAATATTCAAGATAATAACCAAAAACAGCAAAATTTCCTTAAAATTATCAATTCAGAGGCAGCAACCAAACAACAGGTTGTCCGATTCATCTGAAAATTTCAGGGCAGATAGATCTTGACCTGATAAACAATTTTATCCCATGTCAGATTTGCTCTAAATGCTTTGGTTTTTGAGTTATAAGCCAAAAACTGCATTTTACCCCTATGTTCTATTTTTAGCCATGGTGGCCATCTTGGTTGGTTGGCCGGGTCACGCCACACATTTTTAAAACTAGATACCCCAATGATGATTGTGGCCAAGTTTGGATTAATTTGGCCCAGTAGTTTCAGAGAAGAAGATTTTTGTAAAAGTTAACGACGACGGACGACGGACGCAAAGTGATGGGAAAAGCTCACTTGGCCCGAAGGGCCAGGTGAGCTAAAAACATATTCATGCTGCTATCTAAGTTATTATAACTATACCAAATAAGTTTTCCCTTGTTTAAATACACAGTAAGAAGATTTCTATTGTCCTATTTGTTCATTTGTGCTCATCCTGACTATGCATTAAATATTTGACATTGGACAATAAGAAAACAAAGCTTATTCAACCAAATTTGTAAGTTTAACTGACCAAATTTTACCCAAAAAATTACACTGCAATAATTCAGTTACATATATATAAGAAGATGTGGTATGAGTGCTAATGAGACAACTCTCCATCCAAGTCACAATTTATAAAAGTAAACCATTATAGGTCAAAGTACATTCTTCAACACTGCGCCTTTGCTCACACCAAATGTATGTTTCATGCTTTTCATGACAATAATGCTAAGGAAAACAAACAAATCTTTTATAACTGAATTCACATGGTTTTAGCATATACATTGTAAATGTAATTATAAGATATGAATGGTTCTTTTTGTAATAGCATATACATTGTAAATGTAATTATAAGATATGAATGGTTCTTTTTGTAATAGCATATACATTGTAAATGTAATTATAAGATATGAATGGTTCTTTTTGTAATAGCATATACATTGTAAATGTAATTATAAGATATGAATGGTTCTTTTTGTAATATAAAATACATTATATAGGATTTTTAGGAAAATTGATTGTTCATACATATTTTTGGTGCTTGGTCAAAGCTTTTACACCCAAATAAAACAAGTTAAAGCAAAATCTGTAAGCTACTGCTCACTAATGATACCCAACTAAAAGTATAATCTAAAGGAAAACAGGAAGTTGTTAAGTGATGAAACAAAAAATGCATCACACAGTATAACTGACTCATATAAACCCTGAAACCAAATGTCAGAAATCCTTGTAATGTAGTTCCCTGAGAAAGCTAAAAGGAAAAATACTCATGGGACCCATGGACAGACTGCAGACAGGCAGAGTTAAAACAGTATACCCCCATTTTTTTATTGCTTGGTATAGTTACAAAAAGAAACATTCAATTCTAAATAAAAGTTTATACCTTCTCTTTTTTCTTCAGTTCCTCTTCTTTTGCTCGCCAATCTGATTCTTGTTTTTCTATTTCTTTCATCTCAAGTTGTAATTTATTTATATCTGGTAATTGGTTCTATCAGAACAAAGAAAAAGCATTTACAGCTAAATAAATAAATAAATAGTGTACATACATTTACATATTACATAACACATACAATTCAAATAATTCATATGTTAGGAAAACCAATTTAATGCGATATTGGCTTTGCTCATTGTTGAAGGCCCTACGGTGACCTATAGTTGTTAATTTCTGTGTCATTTTGGTCTATTGTGGAGAGTTGTTTCATTGGCAATCATACCACATCTTCTTTTTTATATTAATATTTAATTAAATCTTTTATTATAAGTAGAATCGAGGATCACATCAGCTAGTTAATTCATGTAAAGAACCTATATGTAACTCAGGGGCTGTTGTTTATTGACGTTTGTCATATTTGTTTGTTTTTATTTATAGTTTAAGCATAAATTAGGCCATAAAATTTTCATTTTTTATTTGTTACACTTTTTGTAATGCCATGGCCTTTTTAAAGTTATATACAGTATGGACGTATTCTCATTATTGAAGGCAACACAGTAACCAATAGATGCTTACGTTAATGTCCTGTGACCAGTAATGGATATTTGATTAATCTGCAATCATAACAAATCTCTTTATAATAAGTTACAAAGTATTAATGAAATATTAAAAATAACATAATGTATGCAACCACATAATAAACACAGGAAAATGCCCTTCTTCATTAGTATTCATACCTTTTCTGCTTCTTTAAGTTTTTGTTGAATTTCTACTTTCTTCTGCTGAAAGCTACAAAATTAAGAATATATATGATTAGGTCTCTAAATCTGTGCAGTTTTATAATAGAACTCATATGTAATATGAACATGATGAAATTATAGAATAAAAAAATCCAATTACACGAGTTCAATATATTAATACAATGTTAGGCCACGGTTTTTTAATTTGTTGGTTTACGGATTTTCTCCATGAAAAAGTCTGGTCGGTCGGGGGGAAAAAAAAAAGAAAAAAAATATCTTTCAAGACAAAAAACTGATATGCAAAATCTTACTATACAAATCCTTGGCAAAATAAATATATATATTTCACCTTTCTAATAATGTTTGTTATGCTATTTTGTCATCATTTCTTAAATTTTAGTTCGATGAAATATTATTGCTCAGCTGTAAAAAACATCGCATGACATTGGCTAATAATTTCCTGTTAAAAAAAAGGGGGTGCACGGACAAAGACGAAATTTAATTGTCATTTTAACAAACAAGAAAAACAGATTCAAGTAGCTCTTAATCAATTCCAGAAAACTTGGTGAATAATGATCTTCAAGCACGAAAAACTGATAAAGAAAAAAATGTAAAAACGTAGTACTAAAATATGGTGACAAATAAGGGAAATGAACTTATTGTGTAATTGGTTTTAAACACAGGTTTCGTTCCGCAAAATTATTTGCGCAAACAACATTTCAAGGTCATAAATAATTGATTTGTCTATTTTTAGAAACGTAAACTGGAAGTTTCATTTCACATCAGAAAGTGTTATCAATTCTGTTAGTGATTAACATTTCATTTCATAAAAAATGGTATTTCAATTATTTTTCAGGGATCATGCATTTGCGGGAATAAAAAAGCAAAAAAAGTCAATTTTATTTTTATTCTGAAAATTGGCAAAATCGGGTCGGCGGATCCGTAAACCAACAAATAAAAAAATCCTAGCCTGCTATCTATATTAATGTTTATATCGCTTATATGACAATCGGAGGTTTTCGAAAGTCTACTTGATAGTTAATTAGATGTTTAGAATAAAATACACACGAAACAAAGCTACATGTACATTTTATTGGGCCCATGCCCTGTAAATTGTTCATTTTAGTCTTTTTATTATTTGGATAAATGTTTTACATGTACAAATGTACATTGTTATAAATCAAATATGCCAATTTGAGTCAAATCGGTGAACATGCATTTGACAGCTAGTGCCCCTTTAAAAGTTTTTTTAAAACTGCTTTAAATTAACAATGAATATGGACCATAATTTGGTATTCGGCCTTTGGTTTCTTTTTGTATCCTTTTTTATAAGTTCTAAAACTTTAACTTTTATTCTGTGGGTTGTGTTGGTGTTAGAATAGTATTAATGGAACAATTGAGTTTTTCAAGAAAAAATTAATACATTTTGATTCACCGTTTACGTGACAGGAAAGCAAACAGGAAACCAATCTTTATTTTCTTTATTTTGCACAATATATTTCAAAAGACATAAATGAACACCATTACTAGTGTTACTTGCTTCATGTTAATATTTAAAATCTATTTTCAATGTTAAATTAAAGTTTTTTTTAAACGCGACAGGAAACCATAAGAAACTGAAAGCATTTTTTTAGTTTTATTTTATTGCAAAATCTGCTTAAAATAATCTGAACAGTATACTTTTCTTAAAATCCATCTTAAATGTAACAGTATTATAAAACTCCTAAATATGTGCTTGTTTTGAAAACAATTAGTACAATTTATTCAGAAATTTCCATATTTTCTTCATTGATACAGGATACCATAATCGTTGTATCTTGATGTTTTAGCCAAAAAAATGTATTTATATTTGGTTTTGAAATTCCAGTTATATACAATTTATTCCAAATCATTGGCAATGTAAAATTCTTTAAATCCAGTAAAGAAAAAAACTTTTAACTTGGAATTAAAATCTTTAAAATAGGCACCATGTGATATTTGTGACCTGTACACCATCTACATGGTTTCCACATTTTAACCTACTTTAGTGGGCTAAAATCAATAAAGTACTTCCTTTCAAGTCATGCATGGTAAAAGTTTACTTCTCCTTTGACAAGTTTATTGCGTTTCTGAAAAGTGTTTGCAGAACATGAATAAAAAAAAATAATAAAAATTGTGACAAAGATACCAGCTTTGTACATTCCAAGTGTAACGGAATATTAACATGTATTTTTTATTAACTTTATTCACCTTAAATATCCAGAAATATTTACTGCTGAAGCAAAATCAATCCAACGAGCATCGGCACAATGATAAGAGATGTAATGTCGATTGAATTTTCCAAGGACCCTTTACATCGTTATCCGGAAACGAAGTGTGTTATAACGTCTGTCAAATCTGAAATCGATTTTGTCAAGTCATTGGGCATTTATTTTCACACAAGATCGTATGTAACATTATGCACATAGGAAAAATAATAGACCCCCGGCGCAATCTCTTTGAAAATTGTATTTTTCTTTTTTAAACAAGACAAAACAAGTCTACAGATTATGTTTGCTAACATCCCGCTGGAAACAAAAACAATGTTTAGACCTAGTATTTCATATATCCGGCAGTAAGGGCGTGATCACATGTTAGTTACATGTTTCACGTATGACCGGAAATGATTACAACTTAACGACAAAAACAATTTTAATAAAAAAAAGGATATATCTGGACTTCTGTTTCGTGTGAAATGTAACGCATAACGATAACGTCATTTTCTAACTTAATTATTACGAAGAACAAAACTAGAATGTAAATCATCTCTGATTTACCTGTTTGAACATCTCGCGAGAGTTCATATTTGCATATTGTTATAAAGAATTCTATTACAACAAAGCAGATTAAATCATCTAAAATTTGCGTTACGAAATCGGAAACCAAAGTAACGCTAGTGTTCTTACACCTGCTACAGAAATACTTATAGTTCTCGGCATTTTCTTCTGACTATTCTTATTAGTAGATGTTCTTTATTATTTGAAAGCAAAAGTTATGAATTTGCCGGTGACGATTATCTATAAATCAGTCAGCGTTTTGCACTTCGGAAGCGAAAAGTAACGCGAGAAACGACACAAAAATACGGTTGTATAATCTTTGAAATTTGTTAATTTCAATTTTTTTTCTAGGGAAGAGTAGCATACACTTGTATGTTGATAAAAATAAAGGCATCTTTAGATGTAGTTACAACTTTTCTTACAGTAATACACATTTTTATCACTTTTCTATAGTTATAGGAAACGAGCCCAATAGCAAATTATGGTCCATATTCATCAAACATGATATTTAGGTTATATTAATCCATTTGATCCCCTCTCCCATTTTATAGTTTTTAAGATGTTAGTAAAATGCATGTGATGTATTTCTAATAATAATAATAATCACATAGTCATTGGATCATTAGTTAATAATTTTATATACATACCCCACATCTCTTTCATAAATTTATAAAATATGCAACAAGTGAAGTATTTCTCTTTTGAATATTTTACATGCACTCTCTTAGCACAGATATATACCAGTCTGTCAAGATAGCCTATGTTAATTTTAACATGTTTGATACTAAAAGTTTTTAACCATTTTTTTATGCTGCTGATGCATACAACATGATGAGCATGTACAAAAGCATGCCAAAGTCTTGATTCTGTGACTTTTCAGACAGACATGATAATAACTTAAACCTACTCTGTCAATCCTTTATTTAAATCTTCCTTTTCTTTCTTCGATTGTTCCATTCTATCAACACGTGCCTGGTGGCGCCATCTGAAGAGACTTGGAGTGTCAATGTTTGGATGAGTGTCGTCTTCATCATCAGAGATCTGAAATAAGTCAAATTAACTCACAACTTTAAACCAACATCTCATTTTTCAATGTTCATTCTTACATCAGAAAGGCAGTATATATAATAAAACATACACAATTAAACATAATCATGGATGATGGTCCTTCTAGAACTTTCCACTGATTGTGTTAAGAAGTCAGGACAGTACAGTTACAAAGCATTACATATACTAGTAGGTGTAGAGTGCTTGAGAATGTAGACTATAACCCAATAACAAAGAAATATTGTTCAAATAATTTTATTGGATTTTGCTTTGTGTCTCTTTCGGTCGTTTATTTTAAGGCCATTCCCGGCTAATTTTTCAGCCACTAAAAAGATGAAATTTATGTCTGTTTGTTTATTTGAGATATAATTTCTAAATTTTCTAGTATATCATATAAATATTTACAATGTTACCTCAATGTGATCCCACTTGCTATAATTAATTGTTGACATTTTGGTAATCTGGCCTTCACTTTGTCATTTTTTTCAGCGTAAATTAAAACCGGAAGCTTTTGTTGAGTATGGCGATTCTAATAGCAAATATTATCGGACTGGATATAAATAAATTGCGGATTTATTTCAATAAATGGTCTCTTTATTTATTAAAGCCCCTGAGTGTAGTAAAGGCTTTAAAGCTAGGACGAGATAGGAAGATTGTTATTAGGCACTGTTTTCCCGTGTAACCTTAGCCAGTGCCTTGATATTAATAATTTTACCCTATTTTAAAGTGGAGGAGGAGAAAAAAACTGATTTTCCCCCTACTTTTTCACGTTAGCACAAAAAGACTTAATTTAACAAGACGCACACAACCTATTCTTAGTCAATCTTAGAGACCTCATTCCCACAGTGTTGGGACGGAATTGTACTGGATTTATAATATTTTAGTCATTCTGGAGACTGTCAAGCGGGGCTCCGACATTTAAAATATAACAAGTTACTTGTTGGAAAGTTTTGATATATGATCTCTTATGTTACTATTTATGATAACGTTTCTGCATCAAAGGAGTAGGTCCGGTAAGGACCGATTTTGGCCTCAAATTTCAGGTTCATCTGACGAAAGATTTTGACCACTTTTTAAACACTTAAGTGTCTATTTTATTTGAATCAATTAGTTTATGTGAAAGATTTTAACAGATTTAGTCATTAAAAACGACCCGATTCAAGCTCAAATATGAAAAATCTACCTAATATGCCGAAAAATGTCACTTTTCAGATGGTTTTTGGTAAAAATGAAAGTGGCTGCACCCGTGTTCATCCTCAACCTTTATATATGTTATGTATTATCATAAAATACAACTTACATTTCAATATTAAGGATGAACACGAATGCGGCCACTTTCGTTTTACACGAAAACCGTCTAAAATTTAACTAAAATGATAGAATTATGAGGATTTCAGTAATTTAGCATGACTTAATGGTGCTAGTACCGGATATATGTGCATTGTATTGTCAAAAACAGCCCATATTTATGTAGCAGAAGCATTTTACTGTCCAATAAATAACTAAAGGTTTACATTTTAACAATTTTGTAAAATTGCTATATTTTGGGGCCAAAAAGGGGTATTACTGAACCTACTCCTTTTACTGTAATCAAAAGTATATAAGTAAATATGAACCAACTTATAACAAGCCAGTGCACCCCCTGAAATGTCTCGCCTTCTTTACTAACCATTGGTATTATGTTGATACTCGTAAATAAAAAGCTTTACTACAAAACAGCCTGGGACGAAAGATACCTGAGGGACAGTAAAACTCATAGCCATGATAGAAAATAATCTCACAACGCCATGGCTAAAAAAATAGAATAAACAGACAACATACATACAAATAACAGTACAGAAGACACAACATAGAAAAATAAAGACTAAGCAACACGAACCCCACCAATAACTGGGGGTGATATCGGTGCTCTGGAATGCCATTATGGTAAGCAGACCCTGCTCCACATGTGGCATCCGTCGTATTGCTTATGTTATAAAAATCCGGTAAATAGTATAATTCGGTAGGTTACATTCGTGAAAAGGGAAGGGTATTGTAGTGACGACATAAGAAACATATCCGATATTATCTGTGAAACGGTTAGCATCCATAACGGTCAGCCAACTCGTAATGGCGTCCATAAAATTTACGAAGGGATGATTTCGACCTCACCATTTGTAGCTCTTGGTTTGATAGCTTCCTTGTGAGCAGCAACCCTCTATCAAGGAAATCATGATTGGAAATACAAGCCCGGGAATATCGTATTAATTGGGAGAATGTTGCTACATAAAAATGGACAGTTCACAATTGGGAAGCTGAAATCATCTCTTTCATCGTAAAGTTTTGTTTTCAACCAATTGTCAATTTCTAGATGTAAGTCAAGATATGAGTCAGACTTGCCTGTATCTGTAGTATCCTTTATCTCTAGTTCGATGGGGGTAGATTCGTTCAACATAGTCACCAAATTTTGTATTATTTAGTGAGAGAACATCATCTATATAGCGGAACGTAAAGTTAAAGGATATTGCTAACTTCTTCAATTTCTTCCTAAGAAGTTCCTGACTGAAGTCAGCCTCATAATAATAAAGAAACAAGTCAGCAAGAAGAGGGACAACCACGAAATCAAGCATCTTGATAAAGGCAGTTTCAGAGAATTTTACAAAGTAGGATTTTTCTCTCCCCAAGACAAGATACTTGTATCTATGTTCACCGTTCCTTTTAATGAAACAAAGTAATACCAACTCTTTCAATTTGTCTTTTAGTTTGGAATGGGGAGTACTTGTGTAAAGTGTAGAAAATTCAAATGTGTTAATACTATTGCTAAGAGAGTCTTATATTGACCCAGCAATATACGGTACCGTTGTTTGTAAGGACACTTGTGTAGTTTAGGTATCCAATACAGTGATGGAAGATCCAGTTTTTCATCTTTGGTTTAAATTCCAAAGGAAAATAGAACAGACATATGATTATCAAGGATTTCCTCTATAGTAAGTGTAGTGAGGGTATATACTGAGTTTCCATGTGGGTATCACATAAATTTAACATGAATTAAGAAAATGAGGTCAAGGTCATATACACCGAAGGAGAAATACATGTCCACATTACTAAATATAGTTGACCTATTGCTTAAATAGTTTCTAAGAAACAGACTTAACCTAAAACAAACTAAACATTGACCAAAGAACCATGAAAAATAGGTCAATGTCAGATGAACATACCAGGCAGACACGTACAACTGACAATCCTTCCATACAACAAATATAGTTGATCTATTACAGTTTAAGGGCTTTAAGAAAAACTAAACAAAAACATAAAAACTTTACATTGAGCAATGAACCATGAAAAGAGGTCAAGGACAAATTAAACCTGCGAGACTGACATGTACATCCATAGTAGTAAAAAAAAAAACTTAAAAACTTATCTTTGACCACTGAACCATAAATATGAGGTCAGGTTCGGATACACCTGACAGTTGATATGTGCACCTTACCATCATTCCATACGCCAAATATAGTAGACCTATTGCATACAGTATAAGAAAATCGGCCCAAAACACAAAAACTTAACTATAACCACTGAACCATGAAAATAAGGTCAGGTTCAGATGACACCTGCCATTTGAATATGTTCACCTTACATTACAATCCTTCATGCATACACCAAATATATAATACCTTTTTGCTGACGCGTTTTTTGCTGATAGTATCTGAGATACGGACTTGACCACCAAAACTTAGCCTTATTCACTGATCCATGAAATGAGGTCGAGGTCAAGTGAGAACTGTCTGACGGGCATGAGGACCTTGCAAGGTACGCATATATCAAATATAGTAATCCTATTACTACTAATAATAGATAAACTAACATTTCAAAACACCGCCGCCGGATCCCTATCCCTATGTCGGACAGAAAAAAAAACAACAGGCACGACAAAAACGATTTATGCATCCCTACTTTTCCCTAACGTGCATGATGAAGCTCCGAATAAACTGATAAAAACTGTCACACAACAGCGCGATCAAAAATGTCAAATTAACATCGAAAATCCAATCGTTGTTCCCAGAATTTTCCCATGTACTTTAGGCTTTTCTTATATATATAGTCTAACCTATCTAAAAAATTAAAATTTGTTCAGTAAGAATTCAAATATATTAATTTTCTCAATGTTGAATCTTTGTATTTGTACAATATATAGCTTGCGAGTTTACTAGGGTACTTGGTGATTTAGATACAATTCACTCACACCAATGATACCAGACTTATTATTTTGCCACGGTTCGCCAGATGCTGTTTTTTCTTACTTCAAATACTCACCATTTACGCTCGATTCAAAAAAATTATAAGGTCAAATAAAGTACGAGTTAAATTGATGGCATTGTAGACATAACATTCCGATTTTTTCCCCCAAATACAGCTTAGGTAATCTATTTCTTGGACAAAAAATTCTTATTATTTCGAACAATTCAAAGTTTCCAATACGATATAATAATGTATCACTACAGGGTACTTTCGACTCCAATCTCAAATGACTATGAATGTCAGTTTTCTTGCTGAAGGTCGTTGGTTCTCTATTAGTACTCCATGCAGCTTCATCAACTAATGAAAACCAATCGCCAAGATATCTCCACTTTAAAAAGATAAGTGCTAAAACAATCTATCGATCAATATGTACTAATATACTGGGATCATTTTTCCATCATCTCTATCGACTGTTATTTTCTCCGTTTGGGGCCTCGTGCCCGGGGTTGTCGCCTCGATACAGATGCTGTCCAGTCAGGAAAACACACGAAAAGTTGACAGTTTATAATGATTCCAGACATCGTGTATTGTTATCGGGTTGTCTTTTGTAATTCTGAATTACTCGTCATAGTATTTATTTGTTTGTTTTTTTCAAATTTGGTAGGCATAAAATGAGTTGATATATACTGTGTACATAAAACGGTTAATTGTCTATGGTTGAACCCATTTTAATCCATGCCAATCTTTTTAATCATTGCACAAATAGATCCCAAAGGCCCATGAGCAAACTATCATGAGAAAAAGTAACTGTTAATAAAGTGTCGCCATTTAAAATTTCAAAATAATATAATTAAAGCTTACGGGTATTCAAACATTTGTTTTCGTCCTTGTTATTTTGCAATTTTTATTTGTTTTAAACACTAAGCAGGGGACAAAATATACAACCTAAAGTTGAATGTAAATTTAATTTTCTTATTAAATCATCTTTAACGGAAACTTGTTTGAGGACATTATAAATCTGACACTTTGTATACTACAGATTCAAACATCAACTTGTATATATAGTTATATGTACAAAGGTCACGAATTCAATGACTTTAAAGAGATTGTTAGAGAGGTTTTTTGTGTAAGATGAAACTCAATAACTTTCTTTTAGTGCCTGACCCAAATTAAGAAACTTTTCTCGTGATTGTTACTGAGATCGTCGTAGGTTGCTGTTCTCAGTTAATTTCATAATGTAATAATGTAACATAAATATAGGCTTATACAGCGTTCAAGATGAGGTCTACAGGAAAACATCTCAAAACGTCGAAATATAAGAGTCATGAAATTGTACCGCAATTTTTTTATATATTTTTTTCATTTACTTTTTTCAATACGAACTATGCGAACTAGCATGTTTGAAGGTACGATTATCTATGGTTATATATGTAATATCAAATGAACAAACACCTAACATGTTTAACACCGCCACATTCTGTATGGATATGCCTGTCCCAAGACAGGAGCCTGTAATTCAGTGGTTGTCGTTTGTTGATGTGTTATACATCTGCGAGATGAAAAACAGCAATCGCATCTTCTTCTCTATGCTTATGTTTTGTCTTGTGTGTGAAAAGCTTATATGTGTCATGAATTAATACGCCACAATCCACAGCGCATTCATGAACTGTAACGATCTAAACTCAACACAAAGTCAATGACAAAACACTGTGGCCATTTAGGTTGCAAATCGAGCTCTCTTGATCGCAAATTAAAAGTAGTCTGAAACAGGTGGTAAATTTAGACAAGAGAATACTAAGTAAGACATATTCACATCTTTTAAAAGCCATACAGACTGAATGCTAGAATAATGCATATCAAAACAAATAATTTTTTATCATGTTGAAACTTTATTGTTATTCAAACTTAAATATATAAAAACAAAAATGCAAAACAAAAAACTTAAACAAAACATGTAAATATGCGCCAGTATAAATGTTGGAGACCCCTGTCCTCAGTACTTGCGAAAAAAAGAAACTAAAAACACGTACTTACTTTAGATGGTGTGCGTATATGGTTAATATAAGTGACATTTTTTGTCTTGATGTCAGCTCATCAAAACCTAAATTTAATACTTTATTCTTATTCTTATACAAATCAGTAACTTTTCAGAGACAAGTGACTGTGATACAAATAATTTCTCAAATTTGAAATAAATAATAAAAGTACATAAAATCAACTTTTGTTTTGCAAATAAGAAAACCCAAAAAAGAACATATCAGGTTTTACATAAAAAAAAAAAGAAGATATGGTATAATTGCCAATGAGACAACTCTCCACAAGAGCCGAAATGACACATAAGTAAACAACTATATATATATATATAGGTCACTGTGCGGCCTTCAAATATGAGCAATGCAAAATCGCTTGATTCATATTTTTTTTAAACGACGGTAAATAAGGTTAAAACAGCCCTAAAATAAAAACGAAAAGCACAAGTAGCGTTCAGTTATAAAGTGATCGCACGGACGTTTATTTACGCTTTTTCAAAAATAGTTTTTGGCCCTGCCACATCACACGTAGAACGTTTGCGATCCATTTCACTGTCCTTCTTACCAAACATTGCACCTAATTTCTTTGATACATTCACTAAAGAACTTTTCCGTCTTTTCAATAAAGGCTTATTCTGTTGAATTATTTTTGTCTCTCGTAAAAGCGCTTGAAACGCAATGCTAATCGTCACAAAATCTTCAGCAGCCGACACTTCATAATACTGGCAATTGTATTCTAGCGCCGCCTGGTGTCCTTCCTCGACACCAACTGTCCGCCTGTGCTCTAAGTCTGTTTTATTGCCTAGCAAAAGAGCTGGACAATACACACTTGCCCTAGCTTTGTTTATAATGTCCAGAATTTTAATGGCTTGCTCAAACGAAGAGTGAACGCAGATATCATATACTACAATAAAGGCATCTGTCCATGTTATAACACTATCTCCTGGTGCAATGGATGTATTCTGAAAGATAAATATGTTGATGAATAAGTTCAATATCCAATCAATCTTTATAGTAAGTTGTAATTCAGTGGTTGACATAATGCATGTGTTGCTGTATATCATATTCATTTTAGCATAGACGGATTCAGGGGTTGAAGGATTCGTGGGACAAATTTGGTTGATTATATCGGGAATCACAGAAACATGATTGGAGCCCCCCTTTTTAGGTCAGTCAGCGACACCCCTCCCCTGATCCGCCATTGGTTTGTTCATTGTTTTGTTCATAAATCAGGACGTTAGTTTTGTATTTATTTTTTTATTTCGGGGCCTTTTATAGCTGATTTTGCGGTAGGGTTTTTGCTCAGTGTAAATGGCCGTATGGTGACATGTAGTTGTAAACCATATGGGGTGGTGTTCTCGAAAGTATCCTAAGATTCGTCCTAAGTCATAGATAAGACCGATTTTAGGATCGACTTAAGACACTCTTAAAAGTCTAAATAGCTAAAGTAATTGTTTGATAAAACATTTATTAGAGACGAAACCAATTAATAAATTTGTTTATAAAATTTTGTAATAATTTAACATGTATTTAATTAAATGCATGATTTAAAATGTAATTATAAAATAATATCAAATAGGATTTTGATATAAACTGTAAAACAATTTGTTTTGAAATGAGAATATTGAATTCGTAGTGTCATCGTATCGTAAAATCACGAAGTTCAAAGTTTAAAATCATGCACAATTTCTTTATACGAGTTAATAACCGATGGTGCGTTTCTTTTCACGTTCATAAATCTACAAAAAGCTTTGAAAAGAAAAGCTGATTTTTTTTCAAGCCTTATATGCGTATATGAACAGAGGCCTACAACAAAGCGCATCTAAAAAGACCTGCTAAAATTTTCTCAAGTTTATAATATCTTAGAGAATTGCAATTATATAGTTTGTTTAGAGATGTTATTACTGAATGTTCTTTTAAATTAAATAATGGTAACCCAATTTTAACTTAGTATCTGAGAAGAAGACAAATTGTCATGGGCATGTATATGGCGTTTTCTAGTATTTTGACACAGATCTTAAAATAAACAAAAATATCAGATATTTGTTTACATGTATATTTACGACTTTTGACCTGTGTGTTGACAAACAATCTGTCTTGTGTTCCAATGATCTTAATTGTCCAATTTAAAGTGTGTTGACAAACAATCTGTCTTGTGTTCCAATGATCTTAATTGTCCAATTTAAAGTTTCTGATTTCTTTCATCTGTTCGATATTGAACTAATAAATCTGATAAAGCCAGTTAATTTAAGGATAAGAATACACGTGTTGACTTAAATTGACCTTTTAGGGTCAGTGTTATGTCAGAGTTCCTCTCTGTGGGTCATTTACATTTTAATCTTTGATCAAATAAGGTCAACAAACTTCTTTGCTTTTGGGATTCAGTTTAAGTTTATTGTGACATATGTCAAATTAATTGTGTTTTTAGTCACTCTCGAACATTTGGGAGGTTTGAAAAGGCACTGGTATTGCGGTTATTGGCCCTGAATTGGTATAACCAAAACGTGCGGAATATAAAATTTTCCTGGTACCCGAACTTAACAAATTGTTTATTAAAGCAAGGAATGTGACAGGTGTTCTATTTGTTCACAGCAGGTGTTATTATCCTTTCATTCGTTTGGGAAATGTTATTGTATTCTTTTTCTGTATACTGCGCTGAGATTGTCGGGTAACGAATGCCAGCCTTTTTTCATCTACATACAATTTCATAATTTATTACCCCCCCCCCCCCCCACCCCCCAAAAAAATAGAAAGAAAAACAAACTGTCCTTTAAACTGTATTGTGATCTACTTCATTATTCAAAGGATTTTCTTGAGTTTGGAACGATATTTTAGCGCCGCATTTAATATGTGATTTGGATGAGAAAAACGACAAAGATACTGTTCGTTTGTCATTAGCTTTGTCGATTGCATTAAGTGAATATGTGTCATCATGTATTTGATATCCTTTCTTTACCATAAAAGTTTCAAATTTTGAAAATATTTTCAGATTTGAAGACATCTATGTACTGCGTTCGACAACTAAATTTAAAATGCTAGAATTCGAAAACTCTGAGCTTGTAGCAAATTAAAGTCGTGAATAATAATTTCGAAGATTTGCTACACTTTTTGTAGCCAATATGAAAATAAATAAATGGGAGATGTCCAACCTCGAAGCCCCTCCTGGTCAATAATGCTAAACATATATACTGAGTGAGATACCTTTTTAGCACATGAATCTAATATTTCTATATCTGTTACATAGTCTTCTTGTTTAATGCTTGACTTGTATATCAGATCTGAAAAAGAGATGTTCATGATCAACCGATACATACAACATTCCTTATTTTTTTTTGCAAACTCTATCAATAAGGCAAAATGAGAATAAGATATTGTACGTTTGTTAGTTTTACACTGCGTTTGAAAATACACCCTGCTATTAATTTCAATTTGAATTATAGGAATCATGGTAATGACCACTACGGCGATTTCTTTTGCGGAAAAAGGGGGAAGGGAGGGAGTATTGTACTTATCGGAGATGTTCACCTATAAAGCATTATGTATGATATCATTTAATATAACGACAGAAAGCAACGCAAACATAATCCCTACTCCTTTACAGATAAGTGTCGCTGCTTAAAGATATTCGATACATTCACTCATTTTTCCTCAGATTTTAAATATATGTCCTAAGGATAATACTGATAGGGAAACAATTATTCAGTTTACAATCCAGTTGGAAGCAAACTTTTGAAATTTTTTTAATTAAAAACACGGAAATCGTCTTCCTCACCTCTCCTTTCAAAAGTTGAACCCTACTGAAGTGTGTTAAGATATTTGTTAAGCTGCAAATTAAAAGTTAAATATATTTGCATCAAGTCATAGGAACATAAAAATCTGCACATTATATATTATGTTATCTTCCCTTAGGTTATATATTTTACGATCAATTACATTTCAGTGATTGATTACTTTGTGCAATTTTAACTGTGCCGTGCACTTGTTGAGGAGATAAGAGAATAAAGAAAGATTGAAAGTGAATACAAACAAAAAAAGAGACCGGCCGAAATAGGAGGACGATTGCTAGAGATTAATTCAGAGTCAGAAACCGCCCATATAAAAGGCACAACAGAAATAAGGTTTCATTTTGCTTACACACAAAAAAAGACCCTAAGGAAAATTTGGAGCCTCACGTTTTGAAAAATTCCGGGATCAAAAATGACTTAATATCTTTGTTATTTATTAACTGTCTTCGTTTAGTTGATAAAGTTAAAAGTTGTGAATTTCATAAGTGAATCTTTTTATCAAGTGGTATGAAATAAATCAATTTGCGCATATAAACACTTAGTGATGAAAAAATCTTGAACCTTCTTTTGTAAACATTTAATACATTTGAAGAAAGTATTTCACAATTAAAACGAAAAATTTAAATGTGTTCCTATTGAGAAACGACTAGATATTTCGTTTGATGTATAAAAGGGATAAAAGCTGTGAACTTTACTGTTCGCCCGCCGCTAGGCCATATGAGGAACAAAGCCTCGCTACATGCGACTGTGCATTATTTTATCATATTATTCAGATTTAAAATATGACGAATTATAATTGAAGACAGTCCAGAGTGTCACCAGCCCATTATCCACTTGCACTTCGGTACTGGCATAAGAATACGTAAAATGTTTATAATAATTTTCTGTTATAAAATAGCGGAAATCTTTTTATATGAATAAACTTATCTCCCTCATGCAATGCTTGATTCCTTATAAGTATCCGGGGTTGAATTAACTTTCTTTTTTTATTAGCTATACACCGTTTGTATTAAGTTTTGGATTTTCAAATATTTATACCTCGAGAATTACTGAAGAGACATAATAAATTATTGAAATGTGTATCTGATGTAGCAAATTCACTGCTGTATATATACTAGTTATATCATGGACAGTATTTACCCATATTAGAGTTGTATTCTCCAATAAATCTTCGTGTAAGAAATCTCACTGTCACTGCTGAAAAATAAAACGTAAGTTTGAAAAAAATAAACAATTTGTGAGAAGCAGTAACAATTATATTATGACTTTTGTTACTAATATCATCATCATCAGCAGCAGCAGAAACAGAAAAACAGAGCGAAAACAATTCAATGAACAATTTTAGAAATAACAAGAAGAAAAAAATGAAAGGTAATTATTCATTTTTTGCGAAATATGAATTAAAGTTAAGAATGACAGAATTTACAGTTTGGAATTATTTTTGTACTTTTTTTCAGTTGCAAAAGACTATTGTACAATCAGTATTAATTGTATACAATGTATGCTTAATTCGTTCCTTAATATCCTTCACTTTACTTATATTTAAGCAAATATGTATATACTTTTATATTTGTTATTTGTATTGAACATCAGTGAATACATAATATATTTATTTGAAATTGCTAAAACATGAAAAGTTTTCTTCAAAATGTCAATTCAGCCTGAAAGCAAATCAAATCGGCGAACTTTTAGAAATGCATGGCTCGATTTTCAGATTGTTCATATTTCGTAGGCATTAGAGAGGAGCAAACATGCGCAGTTAAAGTTGCTTACCGGATTTGCCAACATTTTCTGCACCCAAAACAACAACTCTCAATGACATGCTGCAACGGTCTCAAAACTCACAGAAATAAACAGTCATGATTACATATTCCAAAATACTATTTGCAACTTTTAATTTCCAATAATAAAGACACTGAATATCGCGTTAACGTTTACTTATCTAATTTAACTTCATGATAAACAAGTTTCCTAAAATGAAAAAAAATTATCGAATTGGTTTTAAAAATCTCATTTCTGTCACTATATTTATTCTTCACAACTTTATATAAACTAACTGAGCTTTGTGACACCCACGTGGTTAATCTATCAAGGTAAAATTTGTCCATTTAAGAACTTTCAAATGTAAATAGTTACGTCTTTGGTCCCATTTGATGTATGTTTCAACATAATGAATCAAAGTAACTTGAATTCCTCAATGACATTCTGTTGAACAAAAAACCGTAAATAAACTTAAAACGTCTCAAAATGAGAGTTTTTAGATAAATGCGACGAGTTATTCTGGGGTTTACTATTTATGATCTTTGAAAACATTGTATATCCCAGTAAAAAGTTATTAGGCCACGTTCTTCGAGTTCGTCTGTTGCTAGTTCAAACATTCACTAATTCAATTAGAATAATAAATACTGTATCGTTCTTTCATTTTGTTTTATCGTTCTCTGTATGTATGAATGAGAAATAGGGTGGAGGTGAAAATGAAAATTTAATAAAAGTCTCCTAAATTTGATCAAAAGTAGAATTTCAATCCATAAGTGGGATACTTTTTTCTGAAACCATTTAATTTTACCTATTTAAAAGAGGTAAACAAAATATGCATTTCGAATCATTTTCACATGAAATTGAATTGAAAAGTTCGAGTGTCATAATTGTTGAAAAACGCTACAATAATTTCTGGACCTATCGGCAGTATGGATGCAAAAACAATTGGCCGTTTCAGAATCTAAAGGACTATGGGTAATTCGTACCCCAAAATGAAAATAACGTCACGACATTGGTTGAATTTCCATTGTTTTGGACGTTTTCAACCAATCACGACGTTTCGGTGTACATTTTTGAAAATATTACCCAGAATACAATAGATTCTGAAACGGCGAATTGTAAAACAGAAAAAGACATATACAACATGCAACACAACCTTGATGTTCATATAAACCCACTTTGAAGGCTATATTATTCTTCAGTTATCCAAAAATCAGTATTATTGTATAGCAATATAATATTTCCCACAGAAAGTAACCAAAAGTTACCGTGCAATAAATTCTAATATTGCACTAGTGCAATGAATCGTAAAAACTCATGACGTCATCAACGACAAAATCTAAGTTTAAACCAATTTTTACTTTCAAATATTATATTGCTATACAATAAAAGGGTTATTGCATGAATATTGGGGAACATTGTCCCTCGTAGAACATATATTGCACTCGCAAGCTCGTGCAATATAAAATTCTACTCGGGACAATATTCCCCAATATTCATGCAATAACCCTATATTATTGCACAAATGAAAGGCGGAAGATACCAGAGGGTATTATCAGCTTAGTAGTCAGTACTTCGGTACTGACATGATTTAACAAACTTTACCAAAATTGTCCGTTTATAAATTTTGAAATTATTAAGAAACTAAGGTTTCATCTCCCTCATATCAGGCAAAGTTGGCTTTAGATGAATTTGGGTATTTATTTTAGGTAATTTTGACATATAGCTCTTCAACGGTTTCGGTACTTATACATCTTCGGATTTCAAATGTTTGGCTTTGACTGAGCGTTCCTGATGAAGGTAAATCCAGAAAAGCGCTTCGGACGCAAGAAATTATTCAATGTGTTGTTTTCAATTTTTTAAACTTACAAGTCAAGAATAAACTGACTTCGCCATGGCTAAAAAAGATTTAGAAAAAAGGGTATGTGTCTGTCTTAAGTCTATTGTCTGTATTTAAGTATTTTCGTTTGTTGCTGTATATAATATTTAGTGTTTGAATTGTTTCATCATTGTCATTTCGTGTTTTTGTTGTTGTTGAATTTGTTGTATGGGTTATACTCATTGCTGAAGGCCGTACGATGATCTTTAGTTGTTAAATTCTATGTCATTCGGTTTCTGATATGAAGATGTCGCATTTTCAATTTTACTACGACTTCTTATTTGTACAAAAATAATCTGCCTATTATATATAAGAAAACGAAAAATAGATGACATTTGGCGGCGTAATAAACACAAAGAACCATCTCCAAATCAACAAAACAGTAAAACCAATAAAATGTAATTTCAATCTTTTATGGGAGAGAACCCTCTAATACTCCACATTGACACCAGATTGATACCGTCTTGTATCTTCTGAAATATCTTCCTACATTAGTTTATAATTTTTTAAGACGTTCTACTCTAGATAACTGTAAATAGAGAATATCATATCTGTCCTGAATGTTCTTGCATTTATATGTACTGTAGTTCTGTCTATAATGTTGTCATTTTAGTGTTATATTTAACATTGCCATTAAAGCGCGAGGTTTGGCTAACCCAAAAACAAGGCTCAACCCACCAATATTTCTTAAAATGTCCTGTACTAAGTCAGGAAAATGCGAGTAATTGTTGTTAACTTATACTAGTACTAGTAGTTCATTTCTGTGTGTGTTGCATTTATTTTGTGTTTTGTTGCACTTCAGAGTTCCTGTTGTTTCGTTGTTTTCCTCTTATAGTTGATTTGTTTCCCTTGGTTTTAGTGTGTAACCCGGATTTGTTTTCTCGCAATCGATTCAAGTTATGAATTTCGAACAGCGGTATACTACTGTTGTCTTTATATATGGCTTTTTTCAATATCCCATGCATGCAGTGTGTGATATTGAAAAAAAGCCATATCAAATAAACTTTATTATGTAACCCAAGTAGTATTTTATGTGACATGATGTTATACAGATTCGGGGTTTGATCATGGATGAAAGCATTTGCAACAGTGACGATATCGATATCCTTACGGATGGCTGATACAGCACGATTGCCGTTACTGTATTTACAACTAATTTTATGATAATGCTGATTATCGCTATTTTAGGAAATTTTCCATTGATCTTGCTGACTGATATTTCCTTTCTCAGCGGAGTCGAGTGATATGAAAAAATCATCGTTAGAAACTATGGGGCACTTGGCGGTGTCATTGCAATTGACATGAAATTGACAACGTCGTCATAGGTAAAATAGCGACAAACATATTATAGTTGGTCATCTCAAGTCGATTGCATTTCATTGACGTACCGACTCAAGCGAGAAAATCAATCTCGTTGAGATGATCCGACTTCAATATTATATTAATTGAGGACAACAGAACCATTTCTACGTGCTTTTTGTAAACAACCAAGGAAAACATAAACAATTTTAGAGTTGTCTCTTTTGCTCTTATGACACATCTTCTTATTTTTATATTGTACAATTTTTAATTGTACTGATAATGTGAAGCACTGTGTAAATCATACCATATTTCCTTATTTTGTATAATATAAAGGATTGAGGTCATTAAAGCGTGAAATATAAAGCTGAATACAAATATACTACAGCATCGCCGCCCCTGTCGTCAGATTATCAGCCCTGTGAGAGAAACAAAAACCCAACAATTTATGTGGTATTTCCAAAATCGCATAATGAAGAGAACTTTTACGTTCGGTGATCTTCTTAAATGATCTATTATATTACTTTTGTAACATTTGTCTGGTAGAAACAATGTCGGTGTTGGTTATAAATGTTTACATATAGACACATTCATCCGTAAGTGTAAGTTTGTAACACTCATCTACGTCATATTGAGGAATTTCGGGGTTTCCCATGATATACAAGACGGTCATTAACCAGTTGCAATCCAAATCGGACGTCCCCACTTTAGACGAGCGATCAACTTGGTGACCTAATGAATCAATCCTTCAAATATTTTAGTCAGGCAACACAATACATAAACACACACATATACACACACACGAAAAGAGAATTACAATTACGTAAATGTAGATATATATCTTTCACGGTTAGAGACAAAAATGGACTCAAAATTGAAAGTACTTGCACTCAATGACAGCTTGTTAAAAGTACAATTTCAACTACCAAATGAATAGTTTTTTCCAAGCTAAAAATACCGATAACTACACATCCAGTGAAGAGATGAAATTAACATGTCAAAATAAAAAGAGGACACTGTTTAGTTAGGTATAATTATATTTTGGATGTAACACTTCTTCTGATTTGCTAACATTATTTTTTTGGTTCATCAGCTTATATAAATACTCTTGTCATGTGACCATGACGTCACCAACATGTTTCATGTACTCCTTAAACAAACTAAGTTCAATAGTATAAGGAATGTTTTTTTTTTATTTTGGTTTTCTTCGAAATAACCTCAAACATATGGTGCACACTCTTGAACTACACGCTTGACGGGTTATTCAGTGTACATCACCTTTTTATGTTTTTTTCCTCATAGACAAAATACAGTCATTTCTTCAATATTACAAATCTAAACAAATACACATCAAATCAGTACCGATAAAGACAATTTTCAGAGATATAGCAACAATGCTAATTTGAAAACCTTAATCAAAAGAAATTTATAGCTTGGGGTTCGTGTTGTTTATTCTTTAGTTTTCTATGTTGTGTCATGTGTACTATTGTTTTTCTGTTTGTCTTTTTCATTTTTAGCCATGGCGTTGTCAGTTTGTTTTAGATTTATGAGTTTGACTGTCCCTTTGGTATCTTTCGTCCCTCTTTTATAGACGACTAGATAGATCGTGTGCGCTCTATAAACACTTGACAATTCAGAGCTTGACATACAATAATCATTAAGTATACACGTCTGTATGTTGTTATCTTTTTGTTATGTTTTGTCGTATTATTGCTGTCTCTTTGACGTTTACACCACAGCTCCATTTATTCATGATGCATAGCAACTATAATTGAATGATCATATGAACCGATTTAAGATACTTTATTAAAAAAAAAATATCAATTCCATTTTATTCATTTTTCATACATGTAATGGAACTTTCCACGAACTAAATGTTAGAACAAACCGGTAAGTGTTTCCTTTTGAAGCGCATCCCCCAAGTGTATCCAGTTAACGAAATGCAGCTTTATTCAATTTCACATACGTATACTGGAACTTTCCATGAATTAAATGTTAAAATAAACCGGTTAGTATTTTGTTTGAAGCGCATCACCCATGGATATCCAGTGATTGTGTTGTCTATATCTGATACAGGTATGATCTGGATAAGTTCTCCAGCAGGAGTTAGCTGATGTATGTTATGTGAACCGTATCCTACTACGTATATTTTCCCTTCTTTGTCAATTTCCTGATTATACGGATTGGATAAATTACTATGGTTATACTGAAAACCTTTACCGACATCTGATTCAAAGTTAATAGTGTGTCCCCCCTTACAATAAATGTATTCACCTTTCTGGTAACTGGTGACGAATCGTGTATCTGAGCTTGTTGTTTGTATTTGTTTTATCTTAGCCCCCGTTTCAGCGTTTAACCAAGAAATGGTACCGTTTCTGGCTGTTATGTACTGATTGTCAACCAAACATAAGCCCCACAAAGGGACACTGCTATCTAATGTTTTAACTAATGTTAACGGTTTGACGTTGATTATAAATATCTTCTCTGTATTTGACGACACGGCTACAGTGCAATCATTCACCTTTGTGATATCAGTTGGGGGTTTTGAAATGTTTAATTTGTCCGTTTGTTTTCCATTTTTCTCATGATTAACCACCGTTTTCTTGTCATGGTCGGTTATAATTATATCGTCGTTGAAGAATATTCCACTGATAAAACTGCCTCTAATGTCGATTGTGAACAACACTTTTATTTTTTCAGTATGAACGTTTACAGTCTTTAAACCCAGAAAAGACGGCCTTTTTTCATTGTAATGTAGGTTACCGAAGCGAACAGTATCTGAAACAATTTCTGTAGCTTCAAACTTAACAGATATATCCCTTATTCCTTGTATAACTGTAGACAAATCCTTTTCGAACTTCGGAATTTTCCTTGAAATCTCCTCTAATTTGACGAAGCATTGTAGTTCAGATCCCTCGAATAGACATGTTTCAAATATATTCTTCCAATGATCAAACTTACTCTTCAATGTTAATAATTCTGTGGAATCCTCGCTTAGTCTAAGAAGATTTTCTTTCCTTGCACCATTTATTTCGTCTTTTATCTTATTTTCTATTTTATTTAATTTTTCGTTTATTTTTTGACGCATGTTTGCAACTTCCATTAAGACAGCAGCTATTTCTTTTTTGAAATTTGTCGTATAATGATTTCGTTTTTTTATAACTCCATCTAATTTTTTACCTGTTTCGTTTAACTTATTCATAAGTTCCTGTGCTTTTTTAGACTCTTTTACACCAGATACAGCCTTATCTATGGCAACCACTTGTTCACATTTTCTATGGTGTACAGTAGCACAAATGGTACAACATGGCTGGGTGTGATCCTTGCAGTATATTTCTATTGTCTTCTCTGGATGTTCGTCGCAAGTAACAGAAGCACAACTATTTGAAATAGGCGTTTCTTCATGCATGTCTTTGATCGGTACTATCTTGTGATTTCGCGCCATTTTGTATGATCTGTGATAGTCTTCACAAGTATCACAATATGCTTCCTCACAAACCGTACACCAAGAAATTGCCTCTTTAGACACATTTTTACCGCTACAAGTATCACAAAGTTTTTCGGTTTTCTTCATTGCTTTCCTATCCATCATCGAAACGACAAAATAATTACCCGGCAAAGATCTAGCCCATGTCTCAGGATTCTTCAAATTGTCTCCCATAGGAATAAAGCGACGACATACCGGGCATTTGAATCCCTTTAAGTTGTTTCCTTTCGCCTTTGAAACAATATATGAACTTATACAAGTCTCACAAAACGTATGAAGGCACGGTAAATACTTTGGTTGTTTAAATATTTCAAAACATATACTACACGTCAATAAATCGACAAAATCTCCTTTTATGTGTTCAGCTTCTTCCCCCACGTTTAACGATGTCGCCATTTTATCATCATACAAACATTTATAAAATTTCCTTGTTCAAAGAATTTCAACTGATAAATATCTAAATACTTGCATACTAGTTTTAGTGTACGGATGTTGGTACTTTGTCGAACACTTTATTTTTAACAAAAGTATATATCATAATTTTAACGGTGACGTGTTCGTTTGTGTTCTTTGCATTTTCTTCCGGGGTCAATGTTTGGCTGGCTAGTCAACGATGTCAAAATTTAGAGTTTTGTAAATTGAAAAGTTATTAAGAAATTATCCTCAAATATTAATTTAAAAGAATACTTCTTGTCCTCCTACGAGTTCTGTACGGTATACCAACAGCAATTGTCCTGAAAGAATAAGTAAAAGTTGTCAAAAAGAGAGGCGAAAGATGTTAAGTATTGCGTTCGGTCCGTGAAAGATCTGATATCGTATTATGAATGCTATCAAATTGAATTTACTTTAAACTCAGCTTAAAAAATGATGGTATAATCAACAGCAAATCAAAGGAAAAAACAGTATATGTCTGTCAATGTTATTATAATTCTTTAATAACACTGCACAATTACACAAAAAATGCAGAATATTATCATTAGAAAACACACAATCATGTGTGAATTATTGATGGAAAAGCACGTTTTATTTTAGTCAGATTTTACTATACCACGAGTCATTGAAAATTAAATTACTAGTTGATCAGGTAGTGTAGAATGTGTTATCGTATTTCCTCTAGAAAATGATCAGATTATTTAAGAAAAAGTTTTTTTGTTAATATTTAAAGAGGATTTATCGTGAAAGATCACAATATTAAATATCTTTAACCAATGGATAATTTTTTAATTAGACAAAACTATTGTCCTCAAATCTAAGCTAAAGCATCGGAGGAAAATGAGGCAGAAAAATATACAATGATTTCACAACCAGAGTTTTCCTTAATTGATTGGTGACCACTTACCTTACTATAGTTTGAACGGACAATTATATATTGTTTTTGTAGCATTTCATTGTTTCTGTTGTTTTCTTCTTATAGCTGATGTGTTTACCTCGGTTTTGGTTTGTGACCCGGATTTGTCTTCGCTTAATCTATCTATGACTATCGAACAGTGGTATACCACTGTTGCTTTTATATACATCAATTACCAAAGAGAAGTTTAAAAACAAAAGTTTAGCTACTAATTGCAATAGTGGCATGTGTCTTAACAACCAGAGGTTACACGATACTCGACCTTTCGCCATTTGATAATCTCATCATAGAAAATCAGGCCTTAATATTGTGTACTCTTGTCATGCGTTTCGTGTACACAAGACTCACCAAAGAGGGTCGAAAGATACAAGAGGGACATTCAAAGTCATTGATAGAGAATAAACTGACAACGCCATGGCTAAAAAAGAAAAAGACAAACAACAGTACACAAGACACAACTTAGAAAACTAAATACTAAGCAACACAAACCCCACCTAAAACTGGGGTGATGTTATGTGTTCCTGAAGGGTATGCAGAACCTACTTCACATTTGGCACCCGCGATGTTGCTCATTTTGGTTGACCGTTGTGGCATTACCGTTTCAAAATGATATCGAATATGTTCCTTACGTCGTAACTACAATTCCCTGTCCTTTCATGAATGTTACCTACCGAATTATACTATTTACCGGATTTGTTATAACATAAGCAACATGACCGGTACCACATGTGGAGCAGGATCTGCTTACCCTTCTGGAGCACCTGAGATCACTCCCAGTTTTTGGTGGGGTTCGTGTTGTTTATTCTTTAGTTTTCTATGTTATGTCATGTGTACTATTGTTTGTCTGTTTTTCCTTTTCATTTTTAGCCATGGCGTTGTCAGTTTATTTTCGATTGATGAGTTTGACTGTCCCTCTGGTATCTTTCGTTCCTCTTTTATTACAAACAAGGTAAACAGTTTAACTCGTCAGGTCCGTTAGTGAAAATGGAACGATATTTTTGTTTCGACATAAGGAAAATATTCGATATCATCTGTGAAACAGATATTCCATAACGGTCAATTATATCATCTCTTCTTTGTAAATTTTGTCTTCAACCGACCTTATTTATAATTTCTAGATGTAAGTCAAGATATGAGGCCGACTTAATTTTATCTGGTGTATCCTTTATCTCTAGTTAAATGGAATAGATGCAATCATTATAGTTACACATTTTGAATTATTTAGTGAGAGAACATCATCTATATATGAAGGAAAGTAAAGATTAAGGATATTGCTAACTTTATGTGTTCCTCAAAGGTCCCAGTATGACGTCAGCCTCATAAGAATAAAGGAACAAGTCGGTAAGAAAAGGGACACATTTGGTACTCATGGAAATGACGAGAGTTTGTTGAAAAACACGTCCTCCAAACGTAACAAATATGTTGCCAATCAAGAAATCAAGCATCTTGATAATGTAAGTTTCACTGATTTTTTTGTTTGAATAAGAGTTAATTTTTGCAAGGAAGGATTTATCCCTCCCTAAGACAAGATACTTATTTCTATGTTAGCTATACTATTTTATGAAACAAAGCAATACCAACTCTATCAATTTGTCTTTTTGGTCCGAATGTGGAATTCTATTGTAGAAAAGTCGAGTGTTTTAAAACTTTTGCAAGATGAAAGAGTTTTAGATTGTATGTACTCAAAAAGTCCCCCTGGAATTTTCAAATCTTTAAATCTTTGGAGCCCGGCTTTGATTGCTGATAAAATTAATGTTAATTATTTAGAAAGAGGTTGTGTGCAGCACTTGGAAGACCCAGGAATATACTGGTGTTTGTAAGGACACTTGTGTAGTGATTATTGACGCTCTAATCAAGTAAAAAAGCTAACTAAAGTACGAAATTGAAGAGCATTGATTATCGAAAATTCAAAAGATTTTGCCAAATACTTTCCCGCCTATAACATGTTAAGGTTTATTGATAAAGACATCATGAAGAACAGGATCTAATTGAAGAATTTTGACCTGTTTGCACGCACCATATATTCATGCTTAGTGTTTCTTGTATGTCTTTTTTATTATGTCAATTTAACTGGGACAAATTTCCTTTCATTTCGTTCGCATAAATACTAACGTGTATTCTCTATATATATATATTAAACCATGACCCGCCATAACCTTATTCCCTAATAAAAGTAATTTCATATGTTTTAGCCATTTAGTCAGTTATATCATAACATAGTGTCGCCATGGTAACGCTTCTGAGTAAGTCCATCATGACATGATCTCTCACGATCAAGTTCACTGTCATAAAAAATCAGATCTTGATCTTTCACATTGTACAGTTGATATGCCGAGAAAAGGAGTTAAACAACAAGGCTATAGTGATTTAACTCTTATAAAGTCCCTGTCACATGGTAATCATTTACTATTGCATGTACATAGACATGTGTCAAGGTTTGCCTATGTGTGTGTTGAACAAAAGTAATGATTAAAGTGCTTTATAAAAAAGATGTGTATGCGTTCTGGATATATATTTTGTTTATCTTGATAACAATAAACTGCCTGATATTCGTATACGAATGCAAACCATACGAATGTCTCACATGTCTCACTGGCAATCATACCACATCTTCTTGTTTGTATATGTCAAAGAATATTTTATTAATACCATAATTTTGAAATATAAAGTAATATCTGTTTTAATTTAATTTTTTTAATTTTAACGGAATATATCAACTTTTGCTATCTTGTTTTATCATAAGTTTCAACTTGTAAAGTATCCAATGTATACATTTGATGCACCTTTTTCTTTTTATACTTGTATTTGTAAAAAATCGGTATTTTTAAACAAAACTCTTTTTGTATCGCTAATAAAATGTACAAGTACTACCATTAGGCTAATGGATATATTTCTCTCTATCTATCTATTTGCGGTACAGACGAAGTGCACACTTGCTACATGTTTATACTCTGTTTGTCCAAAGTCTCGTTTGTGGTTGTATTGTACTATCTTTGTTCTGAAGACATTTGTACAGGTGACATACCTTTCTTTGTTTGTTACTTTGTTTCTGCTAGATGTATTATGGACTAAATAAAGGCAACAGTAGTATACCGCTGTTCAAACTAATAAATCCATGGACAAAAAACAAAATCGGGGTAACAAACTAAAACTGGGGGAAACGCATTAAATATAAGAGGAGAACAACGACACAACACTACAATGTAACACACACAGAAACGGACCAAGCATCAGACAAAATCCCACGAGAAAAACAAATATAATTACATCAAAACCAAATACATGAATTTGGGATAGACAAGTACCGTGACACGTCTTATCGCAATGTGAATTTACACTCAAAATTAAGAGAAAACATACGACGCAACGTTAAAATGTAACACACACAAAAACGAACTATAATATAACAATGGCCATATTCCTGACTTGGTACATGACATTTACTAGAACGAATAAGAGTTTTGTTATTGTGCTGATACCTATTTTTTATATGTTTTGGGATTATTTTTGTCTCTCGTTTGGTTGCTGTATCATTAAAGTGTATGCCGTCCACATCACCAATTCATTCATAATACACCTTAACTCAATGTCATTGTTTTGAATCGATTTCTGATATTTTATTTCATTACAATAGAAATATTAATAACTTATGGATTAGTTTATTAGTTGTAGTTCATTTAATTTCGCATACGTATACTGGAACATTCGAACAATGAAATTTTAACAAAAAACGGTAAGTATTTCGTTTAAAGTGCCTAACCGAATGACCTCCAGTAATTGAATTGTCGATATCTGATTAAGGAATGATACGGATAAGTTGCCCAACACAATCACTTTTGAAACAATATCAGTACTTACGCAAGGCTTAAAAAACGCATAAAGGCACGTTAAATAAAAAGTTTGGTAATTAAGATGTTTAGACAAACAGTAAAAGTCAAGAGAAATCGCCAAGGTCGTCTTTTATAGAATCATCATTTTTACTTTATTAGATAAATAGAATTGTTGAAGGAAATGTTTTGTTGTTCTCATAACGAGTAAGTTAAAGACTTTTCACTAAGGGGAGACAAGTACTCTTGATAAAAATGTTCTGTTTTAGAACACAAACAAGCTTTAAGGATGTTTGCTCCTCCATTTTTTTACTTTTTGCCAGTTTTTCGGAATACTCTGGTTTTATCCATGTATTGTCATTAAAATATTTTGCCCACTAACCCCTACTTTTCTTTTTATAATTTTATTACATAAAGTTTAAAAAGCCATGTTTCAAAATTTTATAAAAATCTTGTTACTTTTTCATAGTGTTAGAAACAATAAGGTGCCAATGTTAAATATATGAAAAATCTAGAGAGAATAATTTCCCGCCAAATTTGCAATGGCTTATATCTCTAAAACGAGCACATGGACCCTCTATTTTTTTCTATTTTTTTAGTTTCATTATTTATATACTATCAATTCATAATAGTCTTTTAAAAAGCTTGTTATTTTTTTAACAGAGTAGCGAACATCCTTAAGACAAAGGACACAAGGTACCGAGCCAGATGTATTAGTAGTTACTGGTAATAACTGAAAGCTAGTTCAAACTCTGATTTCAACTAATATATGAATCATGTTTCCCCGACTTCAAAGGGGTGCCACTCGGAACTATTTGTTTAAAAGCGTCAAAATTATTAAAAATAAGATCAATTTTAGAAGGATAAATACAATTTTTAAATATCTAAATAAAATGTGGAATATATAGCCTGAAAAAAATACGTGTATTTAAAGAACAAACTACATAGTACTTCATCAGGATATGTTTATGTAATTCATTAACTCTTTAGACTCTAGATGAGTGAAAAGTTGGCAAAGTGAAAGACTATAAAAGAGGGACGAAAGATACTAGAGGGACAGTCAAACTCAAATCGAAAATGACGACTTGTATTTTTGTTCATCTGATGAGTTAAGACGTTTTCAACTGATTTTTATAGTTCGTTCTTATGTTGTACTGTTATACCACTGTCCCAGGTTAGGGGGAGGGTTTGGATCCCGCTAACATGTTTAACCCCGCCACATTATTTATGTATGTGCCTGTTCCAAGTCAGGAGCCTGTAGTTCAGTGGTTGTCGTTTTTTTTTAGGTGTTACATATTTGTTTTTCGTTCATTTTTTTATATAAATAAGGCCGTTAGTTTTCTCGTTTGAATTGTTTTACATTGTCTTATCGGGGCCCTTTATAGCTGACTATGCGGGATGGGATTTGCTCATTAGTGAAGGCCATACGGTAACCTATAGTTGTTAATGTCTGTGTCATTTTGGTCTTTTGTGGACAGGTGTCTTTATTGGCAATCATACCACATCTTTTTTATATGATAACACCATGGCTAAAAATGAAAAAGACAAACAGACACATAACAGTACACATGATACAACATAGAAAAATAAAGAATAGGCAGCACGAACCCCACCAAAAACTAGGGGTAATCGCTGGTGCTCCCGAAAGGTAAGAATATCCTGCTCCACATGTGGCACTCGTCGTTTTGCTCATGTTATAACAAATATAAGATATATGTTGGCCTTTTTTTTGTCGCAGGTTTATGTTCTCATTGACGTATACCCACCACCAACATTTCATTCAAACATATTGATGTTGATTGAGAGCGTTTGCATTTGTTAGTATTTGCGCTTTTCCTCTTGTTGATGCCTTGGATTACGATATTTTATTTTTATTTTTTAATAGTTACTCAAAGTCAGTAATACTAATCAGTTGCTATTAATTTTTTTTCACAACGCAGTATTTCGAATAACATAAAACAGTTCATCAGTTGCAGTTTATTCAATTTCACATACTAGCACTGGACCTGCCGATGCATGAAACGTTAAAAGAAATCGGTTAGTATTTCGCTTGAAGCGCATCACCCAAGGACATCCAGTTATTGTACTGTCGATATCTGATACAGGAATGATACGGATAAGTTGTCCAGTAGGGGTCAGCTGATGTATGTTGTTTGAAGAGTATCCTACAATGTATATATTCCCTTCTTCATCAATTTCCTGATTGTACGGATCTGATAAATTACTATGGTTATACTCAAAACCTTTACCCAACGCTGAGTCAAATTTGATAGAGTGGTCTACATTTCTATAAATGAACTCATTTTTCTTGTAACAAGTGACAAATCGTGTGTCTGCGCTTGTTGGTAATTCTTTTATTTTAGCACCCGTTGCAGCGGTTAACCATGAAATAGAATTATCGTAAGTAGTTATGAATTCATCTTCTACCAAACATAACCCCCACACAGGAACATTAATATCTAAAGTATTTACCAAAGTTAACGGCTTGACGTTAATTATACAAATCTTTCGTGCATAAGAAGACACGGCTACAGTCCGATCATTCACTTTACAGATATCTGTAGGATCGGTCGGAATGTCCAATACTTCTTTTAGCTTCCCGGTTATGTCATGAAAAACTATCCTGTTTCTATTATAGTCGGTTATAATAATATCGTCGTTAAAGAATATACCACTGATGCAACTACCTTTGATGTCAATTGTGAATATTACTTTTATCTTTCCAGTATGAAAGTTTATAGCCTTATATCCAGGTAGAGACGGTCTTTTTTCGTTTAAATGTAGGCGACCGAAGCACTCAATATTTGAATCAGTGTTTGTAGCTTCGAACTCTATCGATAAGTCCTTTATTTCTTTTACAACTTTAAACACATCATTTTCAAACTGTGGCATTCTCCTGGTAATCTCCTCCATTTTGACCAAGCATTGTACATCAGACCCTTGTGACAAACAAGCCTCCAATATATTCTTCCAATGATCAAAAGTATTCTTCAAAACCGATAGTTCAGTACACTCTTCATTCAGTCTGTGAAGATGTTGTTCTCTTGTTATATTTACCTCTTCTCTTATTTCATTTTCCAATATATCCAATTTGTCATTTAATCTTTTACGCATGTTTGCAATTTCTACCAAGATGATATCTATTTCATTTTTGAAATGTGTTGTGTTCTGATTTCGGTTTTTTATAATATCTTCTATTGTTTTACTTCTTTGTATTAACTTCTTGGTAAGTTCCTGCGCATGTGTAGATAGCTTAACTCCGGAAACAGCTTCATGTATGGTTACCACGTGTTCACATTTTCTATGATGTACAGTAGCACAAACGGTACAACATGACTGGGAGTGATCCTTGCAGTATATTTCGATTGTCTTCTCTGGATGTTCATCACAAGCAACAAACGCACACACATTTGAACAAGACACATCTTCAATTATGTTTTCAATCGGTACTATCTTATGATTTCGTGACACTTTAAAAGTTTTATGATTTGCTTCACACGTATCGCAATATGCTTCTTCACAAACCATACACCATGATATTGCTTCTTCTGAAACCCCTTTACTGGTACAAGCAACACAAAATTTCTCAGCTTTCTTCATTGCTTTTCTATCGATCATCGAAACCACAAAATGATTTCCCGGCAAAGTTTTAGCCCATGTCTCAGGATTCTCCGTATTGTCTCCAATATGTACAAGGCGATGACATATTGGGCATTTGAATCCCTCTGGGTTTTCTTGCTTCACGGCAGAAACTATATACGTACTTATACAGCTCTCACAGAACGTGTGTAGGCACGGTAAATACCTTGGCTGTTTGAATGTTTCCAAACAAATAGTACACGTTAATAATTCAGAAAAATCTTCATTGATATGTTTAACTTCTTCTTCTGTCAAATGAATCGAAGTTGCCATTTTTCTCCTGATAAAAGTGCCTAGTTCAAATACCGACTAATAACTGTAATACAGTGTATATATATATTATAATTTTATGTGTACCGATTAGGATAGTATGTCGTCTACACATTCATAATACATTCGTGAGTATGTATGCTTGCTGTAACGGTCTGTCTATATTCATTAAAAAGTCACTAGGGGGAATGTTCTGTAGACTGATTCTTAAAGGAGATAGACGTACTTTTTGTGACAATATTAATTAAAAGACGATTATCATATTACATTTCTAAAACACATCACACTTTAACATAATTTTCGTGCAATTGTTTGACAGTGTTTAACACTTTTTTTTTTTATATGCTTTCTTTTAGGAGAATCACGTTTTTTTCGTGGCTTTAAATGATACTTGTACTGTTCAGAAATAGAAAACAAAGGACATAGAAATTCTCTAATGTAATATAACCGTTAACTAAGTTTAAATATCAGAAGAACTGACAAGCTTACTTTCTCAAATATAAAAGTATACACGCACATACTCAATTTAGATTTACAAACCATTAATGAATTTGAGGTTAAGAGGGGCTACCCTAATACATTCAATGTTATATTACTGTTTTTGCTATCCTTTCATTATTATTTTATTTTATTTTTGAGAACTAGCTCCTTTCACATAAGTGTCCTTCTCCCATTGCATCCAGTTCTGATTTAGATTGTTATTGATAATTAAGAGAGCGAAAACTTGAAAAGCACACTGTTCCATTCAGTTTCTTATTATGAAAACCTTATACGTCATTGCACTTATACTTCATCAGACCTCATTTTTGTTGATCTGCTCGACTTGATGTACACAATATTATAATTTTAGGTAATAAAACACCTTGACACGGTATGTATAAGCCCTTAAAAATTCGAAGTGACTTTTCCACAGAAAAGCAATTCTTATTGTTCCATTTTTATATGTATTCGTACATTTTTGATATTTTATAAAGATTGCTAGTCCGAAATCTGGTCAAATTTTAGAAATGTTTCGTATTCAATGCTCTCAAACTTCGTATATGAGTTGAAATTCCGTCATTGTGATTCCACCACTATTGATGATCAAATCTTGTTTGCGCAAGTTCATACCTAACTTCCCATTTTCTACATTTGAAAATGCCTGTACCAAGTCAGGAATACAACAGTTGTTGTCCATTCGTTTGATGTGTTTTATCCTTTGATTTTGCCATTTGATTAGGGACTTTCCGTTTTGAATTTCCTCGGAGTTCAGATTTTTTTGTGATTTTACTTTTTACAAACATTGATTTAATGTTTAACATATATATAAACATGATAAACAAACCATTATAATATCACTCATGATTCTATATTCTGTCGATATGCATATTTTGACATTGCGTAAATTAATTATAATGTCATGATATTTTTTTTAAAAACAAATGAATTATGTTATTGTATCACATAAAGTTTTTACCAGTATGCTGGGCGTTTCAGTTGATATGTTTTTGATTTTTTATCGATTTCTTTTGTATTAACTATACCCATTTTGCATATCAAACATATGTAAGTCAGCAAAAACAACACTTATATCAATGAAAAACGTCACAGAGTAAGTATTGATGTGTTAATGTAGAATATTAAAATATAGTGTATCTTTTAAAGAAGATCGACCTCATTTTTGCAATTCTAAAGATTAATTCAAAAGTCAATGACTGCTGACATAAGTGGTAAATTAAATTGATCTGCTTGAAAATTAGTTTAAATATTAAAGTTTTATTATAACGATTGGATATATAAATTGTACGTTGACATAGTTTATAATAAAGATTGATTTTTGATGATTTATTGTGTTTCAACGCCACTTTTAAGCACCACGTTTAAGCTATTTTGTGGCGGCCAGTTGTTATTGGTGGGAGAATCCGGAGTGCCCTGAGAAAACCACCGACTTTCTATAGTAAAACTGAAACTCCTGGTCAATTAAGAGAAAAGTCGAGTGCACCCTCACGATCGTTGGTTTGTACTCACAACCTCAAGGTTGACTGGGTAGTGATTACATTAGTAACTATTTAGACCATTCGGCCCAGTATAATAAAGAAAAAAGTTATACTCCTTATCAAGTTTAGAATATGATTACACGATTAAAAAGAATAACATTAAAAATTTTATTTATCCACTTATTTCAATTAAGATTCGAATATAATTCAGATTAGAATAACGTTTCTTTTTAACCTTTTTATGAAAGACGTCATGAAATGATATTACTGAAATATAAAATTCTGCTTTCCTGTTTTATCATACAATTTACCTTTCAAATTCTACAATATCCACAAATGAAAATAACACTATAACCCTTGTACATCCGAATTGCCTTTCTGGGTTTACTTTCACTCAGAAGCCTCAGCGCAGATATACATACGTACCTGCATATCGGATATACATTCATCAAATCATTCGGTTTTCAAGGACTTGCAGTTGCTTCTAAGACTTTACAAAACGTAACTATTATATGAGAGAAAATTGATGAATCAAGCTTTTGTTAAAGTCATAAGAAACCTCAAATTAAAAAAATAATGCATATGATTTTTTATAACTCAATGGATAGTTTTCATTATAAAACTTATGAAAATTCTTTAATTTGTTCATATTTAAAAGAAGTTTACTTTATTGTAATTGCTTCCTTCCAGGAATCAATTCCCCGACATATTTTCCGTATGCAAAGTGACCTCAGTGTGACCTATCTCGTAAAAATCAGGTGATCGCAATACGCATGAATGTCAATAAAATAAACTATTATCGGATTGTACATGGTAAACACGTGCTCAATATCCATGTTTTTTGTTGATTTGTTGACAAACAGGTGACAATCGTTAAACTTCGGCTTCAAAACACGAACTTTAATTAACTGCCATATTTTCACAACAACACTGACCGGTTGAAAAATAATTGACGATTATACGAAATTTATGCGGAAAAATTAAAAAATCGTGCACAGAAGACTAAGTTTATTATGTTTGTATGATTTGGTTCAAGAATTGGAATAACATTATTTTTTCGCCGGTCACTCGTTTCATATGACTTTAAACAGCGTCTTCCTCTCATTCTAAAATAAATTCATCGGAAGATATCACGACCTTATGGATAAGTATTCCATATCAATTTCGCAAAAAATATGTGATGTATTGAAGACTTAGTATACTAATAGATTCTAGGTACTGGCATCTATCATCTTTTGAACATGTTATAATGGATTTTTGTTCTGTATATTTGTTCTCTTTGGTGAATAGTACACTCAGATAGTACATTTTCAGCTATATACTTTTGATGGGCTTCGATATTGTGAATTGGGTTCGTTACGAAAAACGGGAGTACATTTACAGAATTGTAGACGACACTATTAAACTTGAATCCATTACATTCACAATTCACTTTGTTAGTAGCCCTTTGTTAATGTTTTTATCATTGTCATTTTGCTTGGTTTCTATTGTTACCTATTCTGACACCGGAGTCGGACTCCTTTTAAACTGAGATTTACAGTTCGTATTGTAGTATGTTTCTTTTTCTACATTGGCTAGAAGTATAGGGAGAGCGTAGATATCTAACTAAACATGTTTAACTCCTCTGCATTTGTTGCAGTTGTCCCCAGTCTTGTATGATTTTTAATTTTTGGATCATTTATATTTATTTTGGAATCTAGTATGACGTTCATTATCACTGTCCTAAAACATATTTATGTTAAGGGCAAGCTGAAGCACGTCTCCGGGTGAAGAATGTGTCGCTGTGTTGAAGACCCATTGGCGGCTTTCGGTTGATATTTGCTCTTTGGTCGGATTATTGTCTCTTTCAAGTTGACACATTCCCCATTTCCATTCTCAATTTATACATCCCTTGTGTTATTGTGAAATGATCATGTTTGTGTTCTTGTCTTTCGTTTTTTATGTGCTTTGTCTATAAGCCATTTTGCTTTTCTTGGTTCAAATACGTATGATTTTATCGTGATTAAGATTGTAACTCAACGTTGATTGTTACAGTGCTGTCAATATAATGGAATTTAATGTGACTGTCATTCAAGTCAGGGGTTTAGCTAGCTATAAAATCAGATCAAATCCATCATTTTCTACCTACGAAGATTTCTGTCCCAAGTCAGAAATATGAAAGTTATTTTCCATTCGTTAAATGTGTTTGAGCTTTTGTTTTTGCCTTTTGATAAGGGACTTCCCATTTTGAATTTTCGTTGGAGTTCGAATTTTTGCCTCTTAACTTTTTACTGATTTATTTCTGTGTAAATCGGCTGTAGAGAAGAATTACCAATATATATATATATATATAAATCTATAATGACATGTTTGATCATTCAGTATGCAGATGTCAGTTTAAGCATTGAGGTACCTGATCGGTGGTTGTCAAAAGCAATGTCTTAACTTATTTTTATTATGTTTATTACTTGATTTCTGAAACAGACCTCTGATTGTTTCTGCTTTATTTATTCACAACCATTATAGAATCGGGAAGATTAAGAGAATTGTTGTTTAAGACTGCATGTTGCCCTTAAAATGTCTATCTTTTTTCTGAATCATTCGTTGTGTTGGTGACGCATTGACATAAAGCCTACATTTCCATTTCATTCACAATACATTGCAACTGTAGGTCAACGATTTATATCGTTTTCTGATATTCATTATTTTAATAAATCGAAGATAAGTCAAATAACAGTTTATTCTATTTCACATACTAGCACTGGACCACGCGATGCATGAAACGTTAGAAGAAACCGATTAGTATTTCGTTTGAAGCGCATCACCCAGGGATATATAGTAACTGTATTGTCGATGTCTGATACAGGAATGATACGGATAAGTTGTCCAGTAGGGGTCAGCTGATGTATGTTGTTTGAACCGTATCCTACAACGTATATATTCCCATCTTCGTCAAATTCCTGATTGTACGGAATTTTTAAATTACTATGGTTATACTGAAAACTTTTTCCGAGAGCTGTTTCCAATGTAATAGAGTTGTCTTCACCTCTGTAAATGTAATCATTTTTTGGGGTAAAGGTGACGAATCGTGTGTCTGCGCCTGTTGTTAATTCTTTAATTTTAGCTCCCGTTTCAGCGTTTAACCACGAAATAGTTCTAGAGTTTGCAGTTATGTATTCATCATTCGCAAAACTTAATCCAAATACAGGAACATTGGCATTTAATGTCTTTTGTAATTTTAACGGTGTTACGTTAATTATAAATATCTTCTGTGCATTAGACGACACGGCTACAGTTTGATCATTTACTTCAGTGACATCAGTCGGTGCGTTCGGAACGCTTAATACTCCCGTTTGTTTCCCAGTTTTGTCGTGATAAACGATCCTCTTATTAATATAGTCGGTTATAATGATATCATCGTTGAAAAATATTCCACTGATGAATGAACCTTTTATGTCAATTTTAAACTGCACTTTTATTTTTCCAGTCTGAAAGTTTATAGTCTTTGATCCAGGTAAATACGGTCTTTGTTTATTAAAATGTAGGCGACCAAAGCTAACACTATCTGAAATGATATATGTAGCTTCGAACTTGACCGATATGTCCTTTATTCCCTGTAAAACTTTAGACAAATCATTTTCGTATTGTGATATTTTCCTGTAAATCTCCTCCATTTTGACCAAGCATTGTACTTCTGATCCCTGGTATAAACAAGCCTCAAATATATTCTTCCAATGATCAAAGGTACTCTTCAAAGTTGACAGTTCAGATGACTCTTCACTAAGTCTGATAACATTGTCTTTTTTGGCACTGATTACTTCTTCTCTCATTTTGTTTTCTAGTTTATCCAATTTTTCATTTAACTTTTTACGCATGTTTGTAATTTCCTCTAAGACAACATCTATTTCTTTTTTGAAATTTGTTGTATTTTGAATTCGATTTTGAATAATTCCTTCTAGTTTGTAACTTGCATCTTTTAATTTCTTCGAAAGTTCCTTTGCTTTTGTAGATTCTTTCACTCCCGATACAGCTTTATCTATAGTTACGACCTGTTCACATTTTCTATGATGTACAGTAGCACAAACAGTACAACATGGTTGGGAATGATCCTTGCAGTATATTTCGATTATCCTGTCTTGATGTTCATCACAAGCAACAAACGCACAAATATTTGAAAATGACTTATCCTCATTTATATCTTTGATCGGTACTATTTTATGATTTAGTGTCACTTTGAACGTTTTGTGATAGGCTTCACAAGTATTGCAATATGCTTCCTCACAAACCACACACCATGTTATTGCTTTTTGAGACACATTTTTACGGCTGCAAGCATCGCAAAGTTTCTTGCTTCCTTCAATGATCTTCTATCAATCATAGAAACGACAAAATGATTTCCCGGCAAATTTCTAGCCCACCTTTCAGGGTTCTCCATGTTGTCTCCAATAGGTACAAAGCGACGACATACTGGGCATTTGAATTCCTTTAAGTGCTCATCCTTCACGGCTGAAACAATATATGTATTTATGCATATCTCACAGAATGTATGCAGGCACGGTAAATATTTTGGCTGTTTAAATGTTTCAAGACAAATAGAACATGTCAATAAATCAGCAAAATCCTCTTTTACAGGATCAACTGCTTCGTCTACTTTTACCGGAGACGCCATTTTGTCCTCATTAATAAACTTCCTTGTTCCTTGCTATATAACCGATAAATATCTAAATATAAATACTGATTTGTGTGTAAAGAGATAGACAGAATGCCTTACATTGATAACAAATGCATATATTTATGTTTACTGTAATAAATAAATGTACACTTTATCATTATTCTTTTAAAATGCATAAATAATAGACGAGTGACAGTTTATAAAAAGACGACTTGTTAACGACTTTAGTGCACACACTTAACATACGGCTATACAATATATCATTCGAAAGCTTATTAATTGAAATGTCAGTTTTGCCCGGTCGTCAATAATTCGTACGGTGCAATTATTGTCGAGCCTGCGAATTTTTTTTCGCAAAAGCGAGACATAACGATCCTTCATTCCGTCGTCGGTGTCGGTGGCGGCAGCGTTCACATATATTTACTCTGTGGCTTAAGTTTTTTAAAAAAATTTTATTTAACTTTTTTTTTTAAATATCCTTGATCTTTACCAAACTTGAACAGAAGATTGTTTATGATCATATGATAGTATCTAGAAGTAAATTTTGTAAACAATGTATCCTGTTAATCCGTAATTTACTTATAATTGGACTTTTCTGCCTGTAAATATTACATTCAGTTGGGTTTTTGTTTTTATAAATTTCTTAAACTATCATGGATTTGTACCATACTTGGACAGAAACTTGGTTATGATCAAAAGGTATAGCTAGTATCTACTAGAAGGAAATTTTGTAAAACATTATTTCACGTTTTTTGTATACTTCTTATAAATGGAGTTAACCATGTTAACATACAGTCTGTAGTTAAAGATTTTTAATCATTTATTAGATTCATAAACCATCCTGAATTTTTACCAAACTTTGAAAGAAGCTTCTTACAATCAAAAGATTGTATCTAGAGGGAAAGTTTTATTGTATCTTTTCCTCATTTATGTTGAGCCTGCGACTAACATCAAAAGTAGGCGAGACACTGGGTTCCTCGAAACTCTCCAAGGTCAAAATTGATCATTCCTAAATTTTGATAGAATCAATTAGAATGTCCTGTTCTGGTACTTATATGATATATTTTTTTTATGAATCATTTAAACCTTATAAAACTACATACCATAATTCCAAAACGAATGCAAACTAAAATGTTGATTGTGCAATATTTAAAGAAAATTTCATTTCAAAAAAAGAAACTTCTAAAAATGATAAAATTGAAATGGAATAGGTTTTTCGTTAATAGGCCAAGGATTGTTTTTTCATCATATTAAACTGCAATTAATATGATATACGTCATGATTAGTTTGCTTTTACTGGCTAGATACTTGATACAAAGTAGGATTTATCCCTCTCTAAGACAAAGATACTTGTATCTATGTTGGCATTATTTTATGAAAAAAAGCAAAACCAACCGTTTCAATTTGTCTATTGGTTTTAAATAGGGAATACTTGTGTAAGGTATAGAAAGGTCAAGTGTTTTCTATATATCTATGTAGTGTTTTATTGAACCAATAAAAGACAAAAGTTACAGAGACGTTTTCAAAAATCATTATTGGAAAGCAAAATGCAGAATTTAAAAAACCATATAGTTAGGATAGTTGCAGGTTATTCAATTTCACATACTAACACTGGACCTGCCGATGCATGAAACGTTAAAAGAAATCGGTTAGTATTTCGCTTGAAGCGCACCACCCAAGGACATCCAGTTATTGTACTGTCGATATCTGATACAGGAATGATACGGATAAGTTGTCCAGTAGGGGTCAGCTGATGGATGTTGTTTGAAGAGTATCCTACAATGTATATATTCCCTTCTTCATCAATTTCCTGATTGTACGGATCTGATAAATTACTATGGTTATACTCAAAACCTTTACCCAACGCTGACTCAAATTTGATAGAGTGGTCTACATTTCTATAAATGTACTCATTTTTCTTGTAACAAGTGACAAATCGTGTGTCTGCGCTTGTTGGTAATTCTTTTATTTTAGCTCCTGTTGCAGCGTTTAACCATGAAATAGAATTATCGTAAGTAGTTATGAATTCATCTTCTACCAAACATAATCCCCACACAGGAACATTAATATCTAAAGTATTTACCAAAGTTAACGGCTTGACGTTAATTATACAAATCTTCCGTGCATAAGAAGACACGGCTACAGTCTGATCATTCACTTTACAGATATCTGTAGGATCGTTCGGAATGTCCAACGCTTCTTTTTGTTTCCCGGTTATGTCATGACAAACTATCCTGTTTCTATTATAGTCGGTTATAATAATATCGTCGTTAAAGAATATACCACTGATGCAACTACCTTTGATGTCAATTGTGAATATTACTTTTATCTTTCCAGTATGAAAGTTTATAGCCTTAATCCAGGTAGAGACGGTCTTGTTTCGTTTAAATGTAGGCGCCCGAGGCATTCAATATTTGAAACAGTGTTTGTAGCTTCGAATTCTACCGATAAGTCCTTAATTTCTTTTACAACTTTAAACAAATCATTTTCAAACTGTGGCATTCTCCTGGAAATCTCCTCCATTTTGACCAAGCATTGTATATCAGACCCTTGTGACAAACACGCTTCAAATATATTCTTCCAATGATCAAAAGTATTCTTCAAAACCGATAGTTCAGTAGAATCTTCACTTAGTCTGTGAAGATGTTGTTGTCTTGTACTATTTACCTCTTCTCTTATTTCATTTTCCATTTTATCCAATTTGTCATTTAATCTTTTACGCATGTTTGCAATTTCTACCAAGACGATATCTATTTCATTTTTGAAATGTGTTGTATTCTGATTTCGATTTTTAATAATATCTTCTATTGTTTTACTTCTTTTTACTAACTTCTTGGTAAGTTCCTGCGCATGTGTAGATAGCTTCACACCGGAAACAGCTGTATCTATGGTAACCACGTGTTCACATTTCCTATGGTGAATAGTGGCACAAACGGTACAACATGACTGGGTGTGATCTTTGCAGTATATTTCGATTGTCTTGTCTGGATGTTCATCACAAGCAACAAACGCACACACATTTGAACAAGACACATCTTCAATTATGTTTTCAATCGGTACTATCTTATGATTTCGAGACACTTTAAAAGTTTTATGATTTGTTTCACACGTATCGCAATATGCTTCTTCACAACCCATACACCATGATGTTGCTTCTTCTTCGGAAACACCTTTACTGGTACAAGCATCGCAAAATTTCTCAGCTTTCTTCATTGCTTTTCTATCGATCATCGAAACGACAAAATGATTTCCTGGCAAATTTTTAGCCCATGTCTCAGGATTCTCAGTACTGTCTCCAATATGTACAAGGCGATGACATATTGGGCATTTGAATCCCTCTTGGTTTTGTTCCTTCACGGTAGAAACAATATACGTACTTATACAGCTCTCACAAAACGTGTGTAGGCACGGTAAATACTTCGGCTGTTTAAATGTTTCTTCACAAATAGTACACGTTAATAATCCGGAAAAATCTTCATTGATAGGTGTAATTTCTTCTTCTACCAAATTAATCGAAGTTGCCATTTGTCTCCTGATAAAAGTTCCTAGTTCAAATACCGACTAATATCTGTACAACAATATATATATATATATATATTATAATGTTAAGTGTACCGATAAATATAGTTTGTCGTCTACAAATTCATAATTAATTTGTGAATGATTATGCTTGCTGAAACGGTCTGTATATATTCATTACAAAATCACTAGCGAGAATGTTCTGTAGACTGATTCTTAAAGGAGATATACGTATCATAACGTAATATTAATTAAAAGACGATCATCAAATTACATTTCGTAAACACACCACAGTTTAACATAATTTTCATACAATTGTTTGACGGTGTTAACCACTATTTTCTTCTTTTATATGCTTTTTCTTAGAAGCATCCCGGTTTTTTGTGTCTTTAAATGATACTTGTACTGTTCAGAAATAGAAAACAAATGTCATAGAAATTCTGTAATGTACCATAACCCTTAACTAAGATTAAAAATCAAGAAGACCTGACAAGCTTACTTTCTCAAATGTAAATGTATACAATCACATACTCAATTTAGATTTACAAACCAATAACGAATTTGAGGTTAAGAGGGGCTACCCTAATACATTCTATGTTATATTTCTGTTTTTGCTATAGATTCATTATTATTTTATTTTATTTTAGAGAACTAGCTCCTTTTCCTTCTCCATTTGCATCCAGTTCTGATTAGTTGGTTATTGATAATTAGAAAGTGAAAACTAATTAAATAGCACACTGTTCAGTTTAGTTTCTTATTATGAATACCTTATATGTCATTGCACTTATACTTCATCAGACCTTATTTTTGTTGATCTGCTCAACTTAATGTACACAATATAATAATTCTAGGTAATAAAACACCTTTACACGGTATGTATAAGCCCCTAAAAATTCGAAGTGACTTGAAATTTTCCACAGAAAAAGCCCATCTTATGGTTCCATTTTTATATGTATTCGTACATTTCTACTATTTCAAAAAAATTGCCTGTTCAAGCTTTAGTCAAATCTTAGAAATGTTTCGTGTTTAATGCTCTCCAACTTCGTATATGAATTGACCGTCCGTCATTATGATTCCAGATGATCAAAACTTGTTTGCGCAAGTACAAACCTAACTTACTAACATTAATTTTATGTTTAACATATATCTAAACATGATTAGCACCACATTATAATATCAATCATAATTCTGTATCCTGTCGATATGCATATTTTGACATTGCGCAAATTAATTATTACGTCATAACATTTTATATAAAAACAAATACATTATGATATTTTATCATATACTTAGCATTAATATGATAGCTTTTGCATATGTGTAACGAACGGAAGTACACAAGCCATAATTTCCCACCCAGGCTGATAACCCATATCAGCCCGGTCTGATAACCCATATCAGTGGCGTCTCGTGCAAAAACCCATAACAGTGCTTCTCGTGCAAGTTACTTCCAGTGTTACCGGTATCGGTTGTTTATTTTTCCATTGTGACGTCAGATATTGATGACGACGTCAAAATTTACGGGAACTTTTGTGGGGATAGTTTAGTACTAGCTAACAAATGACATTGGCAATTATGAATCATTTTATAGTACAACAAACATGGAGTAATAATGATCATGAAACTCTTCCAAATATTCAATGTTTCAAAATGCCTCTATAGGAAATGTTACCATACAATGTACATATATATGGAGGTAGTGATGCTGTTGGTTGACAATTATAGTATATTGGATTTATAACTTAACTTCTTTATAAAGTTTTTGACTGTTTTAGTTGTTGCATTTGGTTTTTTTTGCCTTACATAAAACTATTGTCGGAAGTATATGATAAAGCGATTAATACATGGCCTTTTCCATATCAGCCTGGGTATCATCCCTCGACCCATATCAGCGCCTCGACTCCGTCTCGGGCTGATATGGGGGTCTCGGGATGATACCCAGGCTGATATGGAAAAGGCCATGTATTAATCTCTATGTATCACATGAAGCGGTTACTAGTATCCTGGGCGTTTCAGTTGGTATATTTTTGAGTTTGTTAGATTGCATTCTTATTACCTACACCCATTTTGCCTATCAAACCAGTGTAAGTCAAGCAAAAAACAAAACCAAAACTTAAATCAATGAAATACGTTACAGATAAATACATAATGAGAATATTCAAATATAGTGTATCTTTTGATTTAGATCGACCTCATTTTTGCAATTCTAAAGATTATTTCAAAAGTCAATGACTGCTGATAAAAGTGGTAACTCTACTTAAGAAGTAGTTTAAATATGAAAGTTTATATACATTCGAATTGCTTTTCTTGATTTATGTTCACTCATCGTCGATACACATACTTACCTGCATATATCTATACATTTCCCAGGGTGGGGTTCGTGTTGTTTATTCTTTAGTTTTCTATGTTGTGTCACGTGTACTATTGTTTTTCTGTTTGTCTTTTTCATTTTTTAGCCATGGCGTTGTCAGTTTGTTTTAGATTTATGAGTTTGACTGTCCCTTTGCCTTTGGTATCTTTTGTCCCTCTTCCCAACTAATTCGGTATAAAGAGCTTACAGCTACTTTTCACACTTTACAAAACGCGTTAAAGAGAAAGCTGGTGAATCAATCTTTTCTTAAACAGCATCTCAATCTCTTTCTAACATGAATTTATTGCAAGATATCAAGACCTTATTGATAAATATTCAATATCAATTTCACAAAAAATACGTGATGGTATTGAAGTATCGATTCTTTGTGTATTTGTAAACATTAATAATTAGTACATGTTCAGTAATATACTTTTGGTAGGGTATGGTATTGTGAATTGAGATCATTACCAAAAAAAGAGAGTACATTTACAGAATTGTAGACCACAGTTTTAAAGGAGTAGGTTCAGTAAGACCTCTTTTTGGCTCCAAAATATAGCAGTTTTACAAAATTATTAAAATGTAAACTTTTACTTAGTTATTGGATAGTAAACTGGTTCTGCTACACAAATATGGGCTGTTTTTGACAATACAATGCACATATATTGTCCTTGCACCATGAAGTCGTGCTAAATTACTGAAATCCTCAAAATTCCAGCAATTTAGTTAAATTTTAGACGGTTTCCGGGTGAAACGAAAGTGGCCGCATTCGTGTTTATCCAAAATATTGAAATGGAAGTTGTATTTTATGATAATACATAACATATGTAAAGATTGAGGATGAACACGGATGCGGCCACTTTCGTTTTTGACAAAAACCATCTGAAAAGTGTCATTTTTTCGCATATTTGGTAGATTTTTCATATTTGAGCTTGAACCGGATCGTTTTTAATGACTAAATAAGTTAAAATCTTGCACATAAAATAATTGAATCATATGAAATAGACATTTAAGTGTTTAAAAAGTGGTCTAAATCTTTCGTCAGATGAAACTGAAATTTGAGGCCAAAATCGGTCCTTACCGGACCTACTCCTTTGAATCAATTTCATTCAGTAAGTGATAAAAGCCGATAACAGTCAATTCTGTAAAATATTGGGCCTGTTTAATATTTTACAGAATGGACTGTTAGAGGCTTATATCTTACTTAAAACATTGTTTAAAATTGAGAATGGAAATGGGGGAATGTGTCAAAGAGACAACAACCCGACCGTACAAAAAAAAACAACAGGTCTTCAATGTAGCAAGAAATTCCCGCACCCGGATGCGTCCTTCAGCTGGCCCTAAACAAATATATACTAGTTCAGTGATAATGAACGCCATACTAATTTCCAAATTGTACACAAGAAACTAAATTTAAAATAATACAAGACTAACAAAGGCCAGAGGCTCCTGACTTGGGACAGGCGCAAAATGCGGCGGGGTTAAACATGTTTGTGAGATCTCAACCCTCCCCTATACCTCTAGCCAATGTAGAAAAGTAAACGCATAACAATACGCACATTAAAATTCAGTTCAAGAGAAGTCCGAGTCTCATGTCAGAAGAAGTAACCAAAGAAAATAAACAAAATGACAATAATACATAAATAACAACAGACTACTAGCAGTTAACTGACATGCCAGCTCCAGACTTCAATTAAACTGACTGAAAGATTATGATTTCATCATATGACATCAGGCACATCAGGCATAGTATCATACCATCATAAAATATATGAGAAACACATAACCCGTGTCATGCCAACAACTGGTTTTTTAATAAATGTTTTAGTTACGACGTAAAGACTCTATAACACGCCCAAAAAGGTTAAACAAAAAAAAGCAAGCAAAGATTTATTTTCATCAAGTATGAAAATTGTTTTGTGAATACTCTTTTCTTACATTAAAATATATCCTAAATACTGATCCCTTTCAACAGTAGCTCAACTTACAAAAAAAAACAAAAATAGTGCAGCTGAAGGTAAACAAAATGTATTGCTACATGAAAAATAAGACATTTGCGTGCACAAGGACTACTCATATTTTCCGCTCATAGTTTTCGTAAATACCTTTACACGCATTTTGTGTTTAGAACTGGATAAAGTGATGAAATTATATTCTTAATGCAAAAATGAAGAAAGAGATGTCGTTATTGGTGATTGATTTTTTCATACTTTGGATTAAAATCAAATGTGTATTCAAAATCTATTCAGATACATTATTTCAGTATGGATTACACATAGGATGTAGTTAAAGCAGCTGATAATGGCAAGTTATATATATATATATTTCAATTGTTGTTCTAATAGTTTCTTGTTTATTTTCGGTTTTTATTTTTACGAGGTGAGTGAGACAAAAAGAATAGCATATGAAGACAGGTTCTTGTTGAAACATATCGAGTGCATCGCAGTCGATTTTATATGAAATATATGATTAATATTTTCTTCTGCAAGGTCGTGTCGCTCTCTTTTCGTATATTTGTGTATAGAGTCCCTTGTGGTTTTAAATATTACCGAAACGTGCAAATCGGGCACATGATTGGTTTGTTTGACAGATAAAATACGGTAATGTCTTCCTTTATTCTGCTTCCCATATTCATCGTCGTTCATGAGCGAAGTTGCATTATATTCATATTTTTAAAAGCAATAATATCAGACTTAAAAAACAACTTGTATATCAACGCCGAAACCTGAAAATTATAAAAACTAGTATAGTCCCCCAGTTCATGAAGGAAGTTCTAGATTCGCACTTTGTACACAGGATAAGGTAAAGGTTGTTCATGGCCCTTGTATTGCGGCATGATCTGTCAAATTTTAGAAGGATTACTTTATTGCTTTTTTATTTTAATTGTAGTTGAAATTGATGTTAGGAAGAATAAGAGCAACACCAGTGGTCAAGTTTGAGGTTAAGGTCATCACTCAAGAAATTTTACGGTCGCCATCATGAGCTGATTGGCCATTATGACAAAAGTGTGTCAGAAATCATATCTGATATTTTTCCTCATTTATAATAACCTTCCATCATTACCGAACTGAACAAAGAAATAACACGACGAGTGCCGTATACGGTACAGAAAAATGCCCACCCTTCCGGAGCACCTGATTTCACTCCCGGTTTTTAGTTGAGTTCGTGTTGTTTCTTAATTATTATTTATAACTGTTGATGTAAATGTCCTTTGGTTTTGTGAGTCTTTGTTTACTCCTTGGTTTTGATTGTTATTGTCTTTGATAACCTAAAGACGGGGAGGATAAATCTTTTGAAAAGAGAAATTCATAAAAGCAACAAATTTAAAACAAGACTTACTACGAGCATAATCAACTTATTTAATTAGTGCTAAAAGAGACAACCTAAAACATAAAAAGAATTGCTTTAATATAAGTATTAGTAGTGTTAAAAATCAATTTGATTGTGATTATTTTATTCATAAAACCGTTTTGATGAGTGACAACATTATTGTATGGAAGGTGACTTTAATAAAATGTTTTTTTTTAAAGTGTCATTTGTTCTTTGGTTGTATTTTTGTTTACACGATGAAAACAATATGTTGGTTGTGAATAAATAAAGCAGAAACATTCATAGGTCTGTTTCAGACATCAAATATTTTAAACCATAATAAAAATAAGTTAAGACACTACATAAGATCAGGCGGCGTGCTTCAGCTGGCCACTAAAAAAATTGTGTACTAATTCAGTGATAATGGACGTCATACTAGACTCTGAAATAAATAAATGATCTAAAATTAAAAATCGCACAAGACTTTTATCAGTCGGGAAGATTAAGATAATTGTTGTTGAAGACTACATGTTGCCATTTAGATGTCTTTCGTTTTTCTGAATCATTCGTTGTGTTGATTTAATATTGACGCAAAGCCTTCATTTCATTTACAATACATTACAACTGTAGGTCAACGATTTATATCATTTTCTGATGTTCCATTCAATAAATCGAAGATAAGTTAATCAATAGCAGTTCAATCAATTTCACATACAAGCACTGGACCATGCAATTTATGAAACGTTAGAAGAAATCGGTTAGTATTTCGTTTGAAGCGAATCACCATAGGATCTGTAGCTGTATTGTCGATATCTGATACAGGAATGATACGGACGAGTTGTCCAGAAGGGGTCAGTTGATGGATGTTGTTTGAAGAGTATCCTACAACGTATATATTCCCTTCTCCGTCAATTTCCTGATTGAATGGAGTTGATAAATTACTATGGTTATACTGAAAGCTTTTTCCGGATGCTGATTCAAATTTAATGGTGTGTTGACCATCCCAATACATGTATTCGCTTTTCCAGTAACAAGTGACGTAACGTAGGATAGAGCCTGTGTCTATTGGTAATTGTTTTATGATAGCACCCGTTTGAGCGTTCAACCAATAAATATAATTTCTGTCAGCAATCATGTACTCATCGTCTACAAAACATAATCCCCATATCGAAACACTTATCTCTAATGTCTTTAACAAAGTTAACGGTTTAACGTTAATTATAAAAATCTTCTGTGCGTTAGACGACACGGCTACAGTTTGATCATTCACCTTAGTGATATCAGTCGGGGGGTTCGGAATGTTCAATACCCCCGATTCTTTCCCGTTGTTGTCGTGATACACGACCCGCATCTTATCATGGTCAGTTATAATGATATCATCGTTAAAAAATATACCACTGGTATAATTACCCTTAAAGTCGATTGTAAACAACACTTTTATTTTTCCAGTGTGAAAATTCACAGTCTTTAATCCGGGTAAAGACGGTCTTTGTTCAGTAAAATGTAGACGACCGAAACAACCAGTATTTGAAATAATATCTGTATCTTCGAACTTTACCGATATCTCCTTTATTCCCTGAACAACTTTCGACAAATCATTTTCGATCTGTGGCATTGTCCTGTAAATCTCATCTATTTTGACTAAGCATTGTATTTCAGATCCCTGGGATAAACACGCTTCAAACATGTTCTTCCAGTGATCAACGGTACTCTTCAGGGCTGACAGTTCAGTACACTCTTCACTAATTCTGAGAACATGGTCTTTTGATGCACTGTTTACTTCTTCTCTCATTTTGTTTTCTAGTTGATCCAATTTTTCATTTAACTTTTTACGTGCGTTTGTAATTTCGACTAAGATAACATCTATTTCGTTTTTGAAATTTGTTGTATTTTGATTTCGGTTTTGAATAATTTCTTCTAATTTGTAGCTTGTTTCTGTTAACTTCTTCGTCAGTTCCTGTGCTTTTGTAGATTCTTTTACTCCTGATATAGCTTTGTCTATTGTAATAACTTGTTCACATTTTCTGTGGTGTACAGTAGCACAAATGGTACAACATGACTGGGAGTGATCCTTGCAGTATATTTCTATTGTCTTGTCTTGATGTTCGTCGCAAGCAACAGACGCACAAATATTTGAAATAGGCGTGTCCTCATTAATATCTTTGATCGGTACTATTTTATGACCTCGCGACACTTTAAATGATTTATGGTTTGCTTCACAAGTAGTACAATATGCTTCCTCACAAATCGAGCACCACGACATTGCTTTTTGAGAAACACTTTTGCTGCTACAAGCATCGCAAAGTTTCTCGGCTTTCTTCATTGCTTTCCTATCAATCATCGAAACGACAAAATGATTTCCCGGTAAGGTTTTAGCCCATGTCTCAGGATTTTCCATACTTTCTCTAATTGGAACAAGGCGACGACATACTGGGCATTTGAATCCATCTGTTTTATCATCTTTCGTGGTTGAAACAATATAAGTATGTATACAGGACTCACAGAAAGTATGTAGACACGGTAGATACTTTGGCTGTTTAAATGTTTCAAGACAAATAGTACATGTCAGCAAATCGGCAAAGTCTTCTTTTATATGTTCAACTTCTTCATTTACGTTTAACAAAGTCGCCATTTTGTCCTACAGTAACCTCCTTGTTTAAAGTTCGATATATATCTAAATATAGATGTACTGTTGATAGTGCATGGATGTGAATAGTAGCTAGGACATTTACAAATTGATAACAAATTCATAAATCTACACATTAACGGTAACAATCAGTTTATCTTTATAAAATAATAACCAGGGTCAATTTTCTGTCGACTGAAGGCCTCAAATTAAACTTTCATTAAAAAAAAACGAAACTCTTTAATGTCTTTCAGCTTTTGATTTGGCCATGTTGATAAGGGACTTTCTGATTTTAATTTTCTTTGGCGTTCGGTATTTTTGTTATTTCACTTTTTCTGTTTGTATTATTGTACGACGGTGTACACAGTTTCGTTTTCTCCTCTTTTTATTAGCTACTTCTTAAGGTAGTCCCTGTTCTAAATACGAACATAAAGTATAAAATATACCCTAACGTATTATAGCAGTTATCTAGAAAAAATCAATTGCAGTGTTCTGGCATCCTAGGGCAATCCTGCCATCAGTTCGAGCGTGTTGTGTTGCACAGTTATACTTACAATTTACAGTGATTTATTACTTCAAAAATCGCTATTTAATCATTTAGAGAGGTATCTGTTTTTGCCTTCCTAAAAAAAAGTCAGATTTTAAAACTGTTCGGCGCTTCCTTTGGAACATTTCTTCCTGTCTTGATTTAGATAGCTTCAATTAGTCTGAACTGGGTCAATTACTTATTTTAATTACCTTAAATGCCATTGTATTGCATCGTTTGATGTTGTTATTTTCTAAGTGATTATCTCAACAAGCAATTTTCAATTTTTTTTTATTCGATCGTCACTGATGACTCTTAATTGTAGACAAAACACGTTTCTAACGTACACTATTTTAATCTTTGTATCTTTGATAGGTTTAATTGTAGAATGTTTTGTTAAATGAATTTTACCACATCATGTAAAAGCACCCAGTAATTTGAAATTGAAATTAATCATAGTGAAGCCTATAGGAGTTCATTGGTATGTTTCAAGCGCAAATGTTGGCCTGTTTCTGTTTCACAAAATTTGTAAATACTGGACACAATCATGTTTACACCTCTACACTTATAGGTAAGTTAAAGTGCTGCCATTGGTCAAGAATGATGAAGTCCGAATTGGTGTAACTTTTATTTACTGGTAGATTCTTCAGCATTGTAATTACTTATTTTGATTTAATCTGCCAAGGGTGGAGAGGGGCTGGATCCATGGCTAGGGAAGATTGTCATTCAATGAGTGTTGTTTTTTGTTGTATGTCATACTTGTTTATTCTTGTTGTTTTCTACATATTTCAGTCTATTATTAATTGTTCTTATTTTTTAAAATAGTTTTACGTTTTTCATGACGTTTTTTGTTGAACCCTTTTAAAGATAATAATGAAGGCATGTTTCTCCAATTAGACCTTACTGATTTCAAAGGCTAGCTCTTCCAATCCTCCACACTAGAATCTATTGATTATTGTGAGAGGTCAGGTGAGTGAAAAGGTATATGATGTAACATAAAATAACACCTACTGTATATTCTCTATCTTTATTTACTTTTAAAAGTAAATGACTACAAAAAGCAAAAGCTTTCAAATGGACGGATTATTGTAAAAATAAAAGATATCAAAACATATCTTAGATCTGTTAAAATATCACACTAATAAATCATTGTTTGTAAAATGTACAGACATTAATAAATACTCATTTAAACAATTTAAACAATATATAAATATATAAATATGTCTGGCGGTCATGCTAAAACCATCATGTACTCGCAAACACAAGTAAAATAATTTTAGCCTTGTTGTGCAATTCAAACACTATGGGTTACCTCCATTTTCAGACATAAGTTATTTTTCACCAGTTCCAATTCTTTTTCTGTTAAACATATTTGTAATCAATATATCTGTATCAAAACTGAACAGTTTTCAGCATCAATTGTGATTTTGATGGTCATAAAAAATTCATTATTTCTTTATCAGTCATGTATGTATTATAAGTAAAAGTAAATCACAACTAAAATTGAAAATCTTCAAATATCATAAAAATTGTAACTAAATATCACTAATCACACAAATATCACAGAATTAATAAAAAGGAAATGAACCTTCTTTTGTTCAACCTTACAAATACATTCATTAAAGTAAAAAAAGTTCATTTATAGTTTGTATAGCCATGGAAATATAAAAACTCATACACTTATTTAGTTCATGTCAACCAATTGTAGTTGAATTTTTGGTGCAATATTTTTTTTTAAACTTTCATGCCTAAGAAAAGGATTTTCATTAAATATACTCTGGCACACACAATTTTAAACAATTTGTGTGTAGAAAATAAAATAGAATTCGACATTGATGTATATATAGAATCTGTTTTAAATCAGACCTCATACTTTCATGTTGATAGCACTAGACAGAAAATACAGAATCTTTAACAATGCCAAAAGCAATATATAAGCATATCAATTTGAGTTGTCACACAACTGTTCCAATACAAGTTCTTACAAATATCTAAGTTAGGTATTCAGTTCAAAGAAAAAGGAAAATAAGAATTCTCAATTTTTTTTCTATTGTATGTCTGTTAACATTTCAAATTTCAATCTATGGTTTTATAATACTTTTACTTCAATAATAAAGTTCTGAAGAAGATTTATCTAAATTTCATTACATCTTGATTAAAAACATAAAAAATGTGTAACAAAATTCTAACGGTAAAATAATAACATTAATCTTCTTATATTTAACATTAAACTCCTTCCTTAGCAAAACCAACAATGCAATTGCAATATTTTTTTATAAATATTTTACAATTTAAAATTGTAATTAAACTACATAAAAGAAACCATAACAATATCACAATACTTGTTTGACAGCACCAAACAGCTGTTTGTAAAAACTCTAAACAATCTTTTATATTGCCTATCTACATTGTAAAGCCCATGATTGAAATTAAAAAAAAGTTTTACAAATTTTGCTTCAGAAGTAAATAAATTTAGTTACTATGGCAATGTAATGACAGTCACATGCAGATCTGAGTTCATGAAGAAGTAAACAAATTTAGTTACTATGTCAATGAATTTACAGTCACACATACAGATCTGAGTTCATGAAGTAGAACATTCAATACATTTAACATAAATAAGTTTGGAGCCCATGACATTGTATCTTTTATCTTTGTTTATAAGTTTGGAGCTCATGACATCGTATCTTTTATCTTTGTTTATAGGTTTGTAGCCCATTTTATCACATCTTCTTTTACAAGTTTGGAGCCCAAGCCATCACCACTTTGTTGAATGCCACAAACACTCCTTTATTGGGTTTGCTGTAATAAAAAGACAGAGAAAATATTTAATGCTTGTGAAAAAATCATTTTTTTTAATACAATTTATTTATTTTTTAGCAGTAAATATATCCCTACTGAAAATATCTGTGGTTGTAATGGACCAATTTAGTTTTGATTGATTTTTGGTATTTTGACGCCAGTTTGAAACACCACATTTAGGCATTTTTGTGCCGGGTAGCTCTTATTGTGGAGGAAGCCGGAGTGCCCGAAGAAAACCACTGACCTTCAATAGGAAAACTAACAATCCTAGTCAATTAAGATTCAAGTTGAGTGCACCCACACAAGCAGGTTTCAAACTCACAACCTCAGTGTTGAAAAAAGTGAATACAGAAGTATCTACTTAGATAACTTGGCCACCGAGGCCCCTGACCAATTTAGAAATAACACAACTGTATATTGTTGAAAACTGTACATGTCATAAAGATGTCTTTTAATCTGCATCTGCATTTTACTGTAATTTACAAAGAACAAAATAGACTTTCTTAATTGTTCATCGGTATTTTCAATTTGCAATTTTACTCTTATACTTAATCACATCAGATTGGTGTTATTTTTTGTTATTGGCCTCAAAATCAGTAGAATAAAATTGAGAATGGAAATGGGGAATGTGTCAAAGAGACAACCCGACCAAATAAAAAACAACAGCAGAAGGTCACCAACAGGTCTTCAATGTAGCGAGAAATTCCTGCACCCGGAGGCGTCCTTAAGCTGGCCCCTAAACAAATATATACTAGTCCAGTGATAATGAACGCCATACTTATTTCCAAATTGTACACAAGAAACTAAAATTAAAATAATACAATAGTTTATTTTTTTAAGTTCACTTAACTCTACCTGACCTAAAATTAGTCCAGATGAACAAATACATTAATAGAAAATCATTTAATTACATACTAAAACTGGATGGTGAGAAAAATTATCTGTCTGAGGACATTTTTGTGCATAAAACAGTATGACAAAACTTTGACTTACCATTTGTAATACCTTACTCCTTCAAATGAACCATCATGTTTACCATCTAAAAAATAATAAAATTCAAATGTTACTAAGATTCGTGAAGGAATAAATTCATAAAAACTTTAAGAGACGGAAACATGTACACCTGATTCACACAACATTAAATTGTAAAAGTCTTACCACTTAAGATATTATCATGAAAGAATGCAAATGCTTGTTTTAATAAGGGTATTTTGTGGCTTTTTAAAAATCACCTTTAATTAGGAAATGTAAGCCATATGCACTGACCAAAATTGGTGTAAATGACATACCCGTAAATTCAGAAATTATTGCTTGCATTTATTATTGCAATTTTGTCATTTTAGGCTTAAACGTGATTTTAATTTTTACATCATCCGTCTTATTTCTACTGTCCTCTTACCTTCCTTATCAAGCTCAACTCCTAAGTAAATATCACTTCTGCCTGGAAGATGTCCAACAAATTTGATTTTCCCTTGGCTAAGTTTTCCACCTTGTCGAGAGAATTTAACAACATCTTCAATGTTAATATCGCCTGGTGTTCTTGGTGCAAATGGTCTCAAACCTGATGTTATGTTTGTTAAAGATCTGAAAAATATACAGAATGATTCATGAGTACTCTATTCTTATATATACAATATTCTTACATTGTAATAAATTTTAATTTATTTTTACAAGCTTTAGAAACAGAAAGCAAAGTGAGTGTCTTTTAACTGTTGGATTTGTTTTTGAATGAAACCAACATGACTAATGCTGATAAAAAAATGTTGATATGATTTTATAAATCTGGCAAGACTGTACATGTGACAGAGCCAGCAAGAGGGGAAAGACTTAAGGTCATCCTATATTTCTATGTCCCCTGCAATGTATTGAGCTTGCGACAATAAAACAAGTTTCTGAAGGAAATACTGTAAACCAATCAATTAAATATAGCCACACAACTTCCACAAGTAGAAACCTTATGAGAATATTAGTACCTTTTTTATATATATTCTTACTCTATAGGTGTAATTCCTTAATTTACTTTGGGGTGCTAAAAAGTAGTTTTCACTTAACTTTTGCAACTACAACAAAATTAGCACATTTTCTTTTACACATATTCATAAAAGTAAAAACTCAATTTTTTTAAAAACAACAACCAAAAGAGAATAATTTCTAACTAACCCTCTATCTAATGATCTGTTATGCTGAGTAGGTAAAACACTTGGTGTGATACTACGGAAACCAGGATCTCCTGTCGTCAGTCCAAATCTGTCAGTTCTGTTAGGAGTCGCAGATCTACCAGAGCTTCCCATTGGTTCTGTACGTCTTAGAAGCTCTGAAGTTCAAACAAATATATGAAATAATTTGATTATAGTCCTGCACACACTTCTACATGTAAAAATATGTTACACATCTTTTATTTTCTCAGTTAATGAAAATTTGTAACATAAACATAATATGACATTTTGTTTACAGGGAAAGAAGCTTGCAATTTTTATCCTTCCCTCAAAAACAGGAATTGGAGTTCAGCCTTTATTGTTCAAATTTTGTTCAGTTTTGAGGAAGTTCCCACATTGAAAACTAAATGAACCTATAATATATAAAATTAAACCTCACATTTTTTCTATATCAACGTGGAATAAGAAACTTTAAAATATTTGAACAAATATAGTCAAACAAAAACTAAGTAACTAACAAATGTTTCACTTCAAACTGCCAGTCACTTTAGTATAAAACATATGATCAAATAAGTAAATGATAAGAAAATCAATATGTGCAAACATATACATTTACAGACTGTTATTAATAAGCATTATTTAATCTTTTGAAAAAAAGTTACTTAGATGGGAGACAACTCTAGATGAAAATTAAAATAAACAAATTGTCAGAAAACTTTGCAAAGCATTTAAAATATGAAAAAATAAATAAAAACTCTCAATTGATAATTTAAACCAGATGGAATACCAAAATCATAACAATGAGCCTGGTTACACAGCTATCATTGATTATTTATTGTCAAATGTGTCAATTTTTTTTTTAGCTGTGCAGCGCCATTAAAATAGTATCTAAAGACAAAATTTTGAAATTAAGTGTCCTTGTTCCCTATTACCCATAAATATTATTTTTTTCAAGCAGAAATTGAGATGTGTTAAAAACTTTCTTTCAAAGTATAAATCATGAAACTATGTCAAGATTACTGCATAAAATAATAGATATTTGTGTATATAATGGTAAAAGTTTCTTTCAAATTGGACAAAAAATAATTTAAATACAATTTTTTAAAACATGCCTTTGCATGAAATATTTAGTGAACTTTTGGAGTGATGAAACCTTTTTGACCTCCGACTATGATTAAGACAATAGAATCACATGACTAATACCTCGTCCATCAGCTGACTTTGATCTGTTGTGTAGTCGTTGTTTACTGTATGATTCCTCCACGTCTTCTATCGACGAGCATTCTGACCCTAACGAGTCCCGTCTCTGACTGTAACTACGACGATGATATTTTGAATGACCTTTATGATCAGGTGACTCTATAGGTGATACTGGTGAAATTCTCTGTTCGTATGGCTGGGCTGAGACAAGTATGTCCGTGGCAGTGTCGCTTTCATTCCCGTCACTCTGATAAGATGTGTACTTTTTGTCATAACCTATCAAAGAGAATTCTACACTGAAATTCTTCACATTGATATTCTTAAAATAGAAACTGTTCATCAATTTTTGTACCTTAAATACAAAATTTATTTACAATACACATATAAAATTATTAAGCATACAGATATTTTGCTATTTCCAACATCTAAATTAAAAAAAAATTGTGAATAATTATAAATATACCTGGGAATTTTTTTTATTGTTCACAAATATTGTTTTTCATCTGAAAGTTACAAAAAGGCCTGTGCTTATAATAATTTGGTTTGAACAAGTGGATCTTTCTTTTATGATAAAAAAGACATGAACTCCATGAATATTTATCCCTATCTGTTCATGCTCCTTGACTGAGTAAAGCTTAATTTTCAATCTCTCAGCAAATACATAGCAAGAAATTATTTAGATTTTTATTCAAGTCTAGTACATTTTCCATCTAAAAAAATCAAGACTAGGACATCTGTCCCTGTTCTGAAAACACTTGATATGGAACGTATTATCCCTAGTTTTTCAGTTTCATACTTTGCTTTTCAGTATTTCAGAATTGATCTTTACGTTCATACTGCAGACACAGCAACATTAAAACTGTTATATATTAATTAAAATTGTTGGGTGAAATTTGAAAATAAATATAAATAAAATAAGAAAATAAATTGTTGGAAAAACCTCATTAAGACAGCAATTATCATAATGAATCATTAAATCGGAATCATATTAAAGATTTACCAGGTTTGGTTCACTGTCATATGTGAGTAATCAGAAAAAAAAATAAGTTTACCTCAAAAACTTATTTTTTCAGCTATATCAATATATAATTTGATAATACATGTATATATATTTATATGGAAAAGAAACAAATATACTATATAACTTATAATGTTCAGACAAAAGGGGTATATATGATAATAGTGAATATTATAATCAAAATTGTTAGTTTCTTGCTGTTCATTTCAGTTATTTGCAACACATGTTTATTATTAAGGCAGCAATTGGCAGGCAAATATAATGACAAACCAAACAATAGGTAAACCTTTAAAACAAAATTCTTTAGATGCAAAAGGAAAAGATGAATACAGGTTGTTGTTCTACTACTTTTAGGGGTAGTTTTTCAACTTTTTTAATTGTTGAAATTCGTTTCTGAAGCAAAATAATTCTGCCATAAATATTCATAACATTAACTTACCCTTGCTACTCATAAAATGCATTTACACGTAAGTGATGTCCTGCCAAAAACATTCTAGCATCTTATAGCAACACTAGCCTTTCACAAAATTTCACTGTTGTAGTGAAAGAATGTTGTAGCATGGTGGATAAACAGATTTTTAAATTTAATTCACTAAACTGCTTAACTTTACTGAAAACTGTCTGTTTTAATTTCATTTGTATAAATGTTTGTTCAATGCCATGAACTTGGCTAGGTTCAAATGTGTATTTCAAAATACAGTTAATTCATATTTTTCAAATCCTTATTGCACATTTGAAGACCAAGAATGTAAAACTACTGAAACAATCTTACTTTATCCACAAATAACACCATCAGAACTACTGTGTTCAATATAAAAGTAATAGGTTAACTTTAAATGTTTAAATCTGATAACTTTCCAACAGTAAAGCAGTTAAAAAAAATTATTTCAAAATACACACTGTACATCTCTTTCAAAAATTTATAAATTCTACAAGTACTTTGGTTCATAAAAAGTTTAAAATAATAATGACAGAGTTACTTCCCATGTCACAATTCTATGTGAAGATTTGTTATTGTCTCCCTTGACACAATCTTTATGGTATATAAAGAAATTAGAAATTAATATCTCAAGATTATAAACATGATAAAGGGAGGATTAAAACAAAATTTATCAGATATAAGATCAAAATAATGGTGTACAAGAATTAGGAAATAATTCAAATAATAGAAAAGAAAATAACAAAAAATTTTGAATTGCAATCATTATGTAAAGGGATTTTTGTTTTGTGCATCTCACAACATGCAGGGAAAGTGATTTTTTAGGATAAATTTTTACACAAACAGGGAATTGACATCAAAATATAAAACATACTATTATAAGCATCATAATCCCTGTTGTGATAATCTTGTGTGGAATACGACATACGAGTGTCAACTCTAGGTCGTGTGCATGTATATCTGGACATATCTTCGTCCCTTAAATAACCGTCCATTCTGTTAAGTCCTAAAAAGTAAACAGTTTGAATACATTCAATCTTATGCATTAAAATTTATTGTTTAATGTTTTGTTTCAATTGGTTTAAAATTTATTGACATAGGTCAATCATTTTGTTTCTTTGGCACAACTGTTAGCTGTTTTAACCTTTTTTAATGGGTTATAAAAAATAGTTTTAAAATAAGATGGTTTACAAAAGTTATTTATCAAATTCTTTAGTTTAAATAAATTAATTTACCTTAGTATTATTAATAATATATAAATCATGAATCCAAAATAAAAACATTTCACTGAAAAATTATCAACATTAGCAACTTTGATTTAACAGGCATAATAGCAGAAAACTGAAATAATTTTATAAAATTTATAATATATTACATTTTGTAACGTTATATTACTTTTAATGTTTGCAAGTCTTACTGTATAATAGATCCATATTTGCTAAGATACCAGTTTGATTTATATTGAAAATGAATTGAAGTTTAAATAAAATCTACTATACAAATTTAAATTCTACCACTTTACTGAACCTAAAACACAGGTATAAAACAACTACAAAAGATTAAAGTGTGTATTTGACTTCTATTCAACACAACAATACTCTACTTTAAAGTGTTCATCCACCGAATTATGACCGTACACCATTAATGTAAAACTTGTATATCAGAAATCAAACAAGGTGTTATAAATCAAACTATGTTCTATGTCCCAAATTATGCTTTAGACCCACCTCCAAATAAGTTACAAAACATATTACTGTTGTCAACGCTGATTCTTTATCAAGAGTCAGCTAAAAACCATGCACATTGGCATTTTAGAGACATATTATTGTGGATACCTTTCATTTGTGGGATACCAATTTTAAAGAATTTTCTGAAGGCTTGATAGCTCAGACTTACACAAAACCACGAAATAAAATATCCAAGAAAACACTATTTTTCCTTGATCCATAAAAATTTGTACCAACAAATTACAAAAGTAAGTGAATTCATAGAAGCCTATAGAATGATATTTTCAATTTAAGTTATGTCTCTTTTTCAAAGTACAATGTCAAATTTTAACGTAAGTAATAAAGAAATGGGATATCATATACCGGTATATCAATGGCGTAAAGACAGCTACCTAAATACATGTCCCTATGTTTATAACATGTAATAAGACACATATATATAAAGATCCATTTATAGTCTTCAACAAAAGACAGTTTGCATTTATTATTCTTCATCAGTAGAACTAACTCTCTGGGGTATACAGCAGCTGAAGCAAAGTTGGTGAATTTAAATTGAACTCAAAATCGAAGAAATCTTTTATTGAAAAAGCATTGAAAGTAGAAAGGAAAAACTGACAAACTGATTAAATAAGTTAACCTGTATGTTTCATGCTCATTGTGAAGCAATTAGAACCACTCCATGCAGATGTTAGAAGTCAATGGTTAAACAACAATACATGTATTTCATAAAGCCAGGTTAAATATTACTTTGCAAAAAGAACAAACAAACCCCCCTTAAACCTATATGGTTTTACTATTGGCCCACAATAAATCATTTACTTTTTGCTTAACACTAAATAGAATAAAATATCAAGGATCCAGTTATGTCCAATCAACATTACAAACAACCATGATGTTTGGTAAAGTTTGTGACTGGATTCTGTTGCATAGAAAATAGTTGGGAACATTTAGAAAACAGAAACTTTTGCAATATTCTTTGGTATTTATCCAGTATAAGCTATATACAATAAAAATAATAAAAAATAATGTAGTGTACATGTATTTACATTTACCTATGTGAGTAGTAAAAGTGCACACAACATTATAAATGCCTTTTATATATGTACTGACACAAGTGACATTGCCACCATCACATTTTCAGTTCTCAAAATTCAACACTTTTATCAATTATCGATGACTTTAAACTTCCAAATTAAGAGATATAGCATGAAATATTTAACCAAGGAATTGAATTGTTCAAATAAATATTACTGGGGGAAACTTAAGTGACTAAACTTTAACTGCTGGAAAAGAAGTAGGGATTTTTCAAAAAATCTCAGTGAATGTACTACAATATATGTTAATGGCAAACAAATTGTATAAATTTTTGGAGTAACCTTTTGATTCGGTATTCTAAAGCATTTTATGTCTGCAGTTTGCAAGTAACTTCTTTTTCAAATTGGATTAGGCTGATATAACAAAGAATGCTGTATTAATTTTGAGAAAACTGACTGTCACAACACCAATGACCTGCGCCATAAGCCACATCTATGGTTAATGATTGGTTACCTAGTAAATGCTTTAGTAAATGGCTTCCACATTGAGCGCATGCAAACCTACCGTCCCATTTATACATTTGATGTGGCATGCGATGTTTTGTGATATTCCTAAAGCGAAAGCCAGACGGCTTTGGCAACCCTCGTTTAGGGCTAGCAGATCTTGCTGTACAATTGTGCCGATCTGGTGATCTGGAACGCCCTCGTTTAGGACGAAGGTCAACCTCTGATCGGGACATTTCTACAATTGGTCATAATGTTATGCGTTACTGTGCAAATCTTTTTTCATGCCTCAATGTGCAATCAGTTAATTGTGCTCAAAGATTATAAATGCTGTAATCAGACTAAAATATGTCTTTATTTCTAATCTGGCAGCTACAGAAAAAGCCAAACAACAATTGATTGTAACCATAGCAACACAAAAGCTTTTCTTACAACTTCATCAACTCAACAATTTATAAAGTAATTCATACTTCGTCTAGCTATCATAATCAAAAGCAAATCTATTCGAAAATCGTTCAAAATTTAGCTTTTCAAACATTTTTTAAATATTTCATTTTTTTTTTCTTCCTTGTTCTATACATAATGAAACGTAAAGCTGGTCTTTGCAAAATAAAGATACAAACATACAAAAAAACCAAAAAACAATCTTTTATATAAATAACAATGAAATAAAATAAAATTTACATAAATTACCTCTCCGTTTTTCTGCATCAGAGGTAGGCACTATTCTTCCTAGTTCTGGGTAAGATGCCGTCAGAGTTTTATAATCCCTATCTATACTGGTCAGACTTTTAGATTCTAAGCCATAATCATTTCTTTTTTCATATTCTGTCTTTCTGTCAATTCTGTTGTCATGGTGAAGATTTGGGGTCAAATCGTATCGTTGACTAGGTGATCTTTCATCTTTGTCACTAATTCCATCCGGCATTGACCTATATGTTTCTGACTTGGGTCGTTCAGGAGTTCTACTTCTATCTAAACTTCTATCAGGTTTTAATCTATCAGTACCTTTGGTTTCGAAACGTGTAATTTTGTCTAAATATGAATTTTTCTCTAAACTACTTCTCAATTTAGCTTCTGCTCTTTCCAAACTACTTCTAAATCGACTTTCTTCTTTGTTTTCTACATCTCTAAATGTTCTTGCATCTGTGTCATAAGAACTCTTTAAATCATCACTGACGTAAGTATTTCGTAAATACGGCTCTGACTTTTCCATACTTGTTCTATATTTAGAATCATCAATTTGAGTAGAGTACTTATTAACACTTTCTCTCTCACTTAGTCCAGTATACAATTTTTCTTCCTTATTTTGTCGGTAACTATAGCGATGACCGTCTTTTTCCGGAACAGGTCTATGATCAACATGTCCATTTAAAAGAGTCAAACTTGTGTTTGGTGATTTTTCTATTCCTAAACTTGGTAGTTTTGATCTATCAAGGCTTGAATATTTGGAATCCATATGTTCCCTTTCTAAAAAGCAAAGAATAAATGTCAATTGTATTTTTATGTATATCATTTTAAGAAACATTTAATCTAAATAGAAAAATGGCATTTTTGATTTTAATACTGACTTTATCAGCAAGAATATCTAGCTGGTCTGAATTTTTTCATGACAGGGACTTTTATAATTACCTATACAGTATAGGTTTTGTTTGTTGTTGGTTGTATAGTTGCTTGTAATTTCTTACATCCACATCTTTTGAATTCTTGTGTAGGGTTGTCTCATTGGCAAACATACCACATCTCCTTACTATATCATATTGAAAATTTAGAGCCACCTGTAGAAAATTCAAAATAGCAAGCTACTTAAAAAACCCGATGTTTAATAATTAGTAGAAATGATCTTACCTAAATTACCAATACTAATTCTAGACATTTTGGAATCTGAGCTTTGTCTCTCTAGTACTCTCCTGATTTCTGTAACTTCCTCTTTCAGTTTAAGATTTTCTTCATGTAGTTTATAATTCCTTTCCCTGATGGCACGATTGTCATCTCTCAGCTGTTGGTTCTCAACTTTGACCTTGTGATCTGTATTGTCTCCATATCCTTGCTCCCAAAGTTTGGATATCTACAAAAGGGTTATCATTAAAACAAATATCTTTACCCTAGTGAGGGGGGGGGGGGGGGGGTTGTAGGGGTCCCGATCCCGAAATCCCAGGCTTATAAACATGAAATCCTGAGGTCCTGAATTTAAAGAAATTCAAACCCCAGACATCCCAAGATTCAAAAATTGAAAAAATGAATTTTTGAATCCCAAAAGGATTAATCCCCAAATCCAGAGCTTTAAAAAAGTATTTTTTTTAATTAATTTATATATATATATATATATTAAACAGTTTTCAGCAACATGTACAATTTTTTCTTTCCATCTATTATAAGCTCTAGGATTAAGCTTATAACAGTGGATTCATAATCATTTTTTCATCATCATACTATAATATTTGTGGATTTCATGGGTAAGTGAACCCTAAATTTCAATCAAAGTAAAAATTTTCTAAAACTTTTTATGAAGACATTGGTAAAACCATGAAATTAAATATCCAAGATGATATGTTTTTCCTCCATCCATGATAATTGGAACCCTTGATATGAATTCACTGTGATAATTGTGAGATGCTTTATGTCAGCAAAAATTTCATGCATATTCAGGAAGATTAAAGTTATAAATTGTTTTACATTTTCATGTTAGGTCCCTTTACAGCTGACTTTTAATATACAGTATGTGTTTTTTCTCATTGTTGAAGGCCCTACAGTGACCTAAAGCCAACTGCTTTTATCCATGTAATTTGAACTCTGGTGGAGTAGTCTCATTGGCAATCATTCCACATCTTCTGTTTTTATACTGTATGAAGTTTTTAAAATGACTGGCTTAGGTTATACAAAAATTGATTTTTCTAATACTACAAATACTTTAGTTCATGTACCTTATCATGTAGCATTCTATTCTCTGCGTGTAAATCCTGATGCCCAACGTTTTGTGTTGTCCTGAAACCTTCATTCTGTTTTGTGAGGTCTTTTATTTTCCTCTCTGAATTATTCACCTCCATTACAGCTGACTCATTGGCCTCCTGTAAGTCTTGTACTTGACTTTGTAGGTCAGCTAGAAAGAAATATTATTTTTTTATAAGCTTAAAGTAAAGCAACAACTTTAATATTCAATAAAACTGAAGATTTACTTTCCAAGTATTTAAGTGTATTAGGGGGGGGGGGGGGGGGAATCATGGATATTTTATTTTAAGGTAATCAAAAAGTCTGCAAACAACTCTATACAATTTTTAAACATTTTATATTCAAATTTGCAGATTTTCGAGTCTGAGTACAAAATCATGCTGGAAAGTTTGACCGTGAGGCCAGTTCATATGAAATTCAAGAAAATTGGGATCCACAAATAATGAGGTTTACAAATTAAGTTTACCCAAATGAAGACTTAAATTCTGAGATTCACAATCTCTACTAGCAAAATATCTTTAGACTTAACTTTGACATTAGTTTTACTAAAATAAAGCCTTCATGATTCTTGCACAACTGAAACCATAAATGTGCCAAGTGGTCAATCACATATTTTAATCTGATCACTAGCAGTTTTTTTTAAATTACCGATTTTTCTCTGAAGAGCATTTGGATTATTTGGATCGTAACTACTAATACTAGGATGTGTCTCCCCGTCAGGTCGTCCATCTCTCTCTAACCTTCGCTGTAAATCATTGATGTGATCGTGTAGTTTGACCACTTCCTGGGCTAATATCTCCTTCTCATTGGATAACAGGCCATATCGTCTTTCTAACTGTAAAAAAATACAACATAGATTTGTTTAAAATTACTGCATTTTTGCTTCTTTTGCAATAAGAAAAATTGTAACCGTAAAATAAGCATTGAAGTCTGATATTTGACTCCATAATTTTTTTCCTAATTGAGTGAATAAATAAGTTTGAATTATTGTTCTATTGCTTTTTTTTTGGTTATGTGTACTTTCTTACAGTATTCATAGACTGTAAATTCAAAAATGTTACTTTGTCTACAATATTGGGAAATATGCAAAAAGATTTATCACATTAATATATTTTTTTTAATTTTTACAATTGTAAGCAGCCATATGAGCTCAAGGTCTTGCATTTTTAAATGTTGATCAACCTTAACATAAATTAATGGTAACACTAATTTTTAAACTTACAGTAGCAAGTATTTGAAGTCCTAAAAGCGTGAACAAAAGAAAACAAAAATTACACCATGACAGTTTAAAGACAGAAAATAACAAGAATTCCAGTTATTTATGCCAATGTTTCAACATCGTTTAATTTTAGGTTTCCAAATTCCATCAGCTCAGCCTCCTAGATAAACTTGATTATTGGATGTGCATATGGCTTTACGGCAGCAACTTGTGTGCTATTCTGCCTTAAAGAATCAGGCAGTGGTTAAACATGACCAACACAACCCACTCAAGTTCAAAATGTAAAATGGTGCACAAATAATTAAAACATTCCCTGGTCTGGTATTTCAAGATATAATTTGGTTGAAATGCAATAGAAATACCAATTAAGGGGAACTAACTCCATAATTAACTATCATTTTGACCAAAATGTATCTCAAGATTTTTTTTAAATTGCCAGAAGCACAGAAATGAAAGATGTACCATTTCTAATTTAGGATGAGAATAACTTCAAAATTGAATGGTTAGGTATGTTTAGCTCTTAATTGTACAATATCTTAAGGAAAGTTGTATAAATTAAAACGTAATGCCCCCTCCACTACGACAGGGGCATAAAAATATACACTGTAATAATAGATTGATCTTTAAAGATCTGCTGTCAATGCTTTAGTTCCTCCTTAAATGACAAAAATTACATAACATAGGACAACTTGCAAGACTACTATGGCCCATAAATTTAAAACAAGAATGTGTCCACAATACACGGATGCCCCAATCGCACTATCATTTTCTATGTTTACTGGACCGTGAAATTGGAATAAATTCTCTAATTTGGCATTAAAATTAGAATGATCTTATCAAAGGGAATATGTATACTAAGTTTCAAGTTGATTGGACTTCAACTTCATCAAAAACTACCTTGACCAAAAACTTTAACCTGAAGTGTATTACAGATGGACGAACGAACAGACGGACGGACGAACAGACCAGAAAACATAATGCCCATCTACTATCGTAGGTGGGGCATAAAAATTAGTTATAACAAGTACATCTCAATTTTGTTTTAATTGCATGTTTAATCTTTGAAATAAATAATAACAGCTTTTATAGATTTACAATAAAGTTTGATGAGCTGCACTGAGGAACAAAAAAAGAAAAAAACTATTATGAATAACCCCTCTGTACTGGAGGTAATAATTAAACTAATTCATTGCACTATCATTACAATGTTCGTCTCCATTTACTGAATATTGATTTCTTACGACCAAACTTATAGAACCCTATTATTGAAGAACTTTAAAGAATATATTATGTAAAACCAGTCATAAATCTCGATCAGATCGTGAGATAAAATAAAACAGAAGTTTTATAGCATTTACTTGGCTGACCTCTATAACAAGTTTTAACACCTCTGGAAAGTATACCTAACATACCTAGGTGACTGTTCAAACAACTGATTAATCAATATGACTTAATATCAATAAACCATTTTTTTTATCTAAGTAAATAAGAAATTGTGAAAGCATACTTCAATTAATAAATTTTCCTCACAGTTTTGATCAATTTTAGAAAAGATTTTTTTTTCCAACTTGGGTAGGAAGAATAACTAGCTAAATAATTTTCCAAAGTCATATTTTAAAATTTGGAAATAATGTAAATTCAGATATTATTGCGAGGTTTTTATTATAGCGAAAATTGCGACAGAGTTGTAAATACAATAATTTAAACTCGCATTTTGAAATATTTTATATGAATTAAACATGATATTCTCAAAATCATAAAAATTAAAATCACATTTAAGTCTTAAATGACAAAATCTCAATAACAAATGCACGCAATAATTTCTGAATTTACAGTAGTGAAAATCGAAACATTCAAAGACAATTTAGTCTAAGATGCATGATATTTTTTTATTAGTTGTAAGTGGCTATGAACTAGCTGTCAGTAACTGCGAGTAATCTCAGATTTGTACTGAATGTTTTTTTTTGTTTTTGGCATATTCAAGTACCCAGCCACCTCTACCTTGTTTTTTTGTTAGATATGTCTATTTGTATGCATCTGATGAGTTAAGCCTTATTCAACTGATTTTTATAGGTCGTTCTTATGTTGTATTGTTACACCACTGTCCCAGGTTAGGGGAGGATCCTGCTAAGATGTTTAACCCATTGCCACATTCTGTATGTATGTGCCTGTCCCAAGTCAGGAGACTGTAATTCATTCATTGTCGTTTGTTTATGTGTTACATATTTGTTTTTGTTCATTTTTTATGCCCCACCTACTATAGTAGAAGGGCATTATGTTTTCTGGTCTGTGCGTCTGTTCGTCCGTTCATCCGTTTGTCCGTGCGTCCATCTATTCGTCCATTCGTCCGTCTGTCCCGCTTCAGGTTAAAGTTTTTGGTCAAGGTAGTTTTTGATGAAGTTGAAGTCCAATCTACTTCAAACTTAGTACACATGTTCCCTATGATATGATCTTTCTAATTTTAATGCCGAATTAGAGTTTTTATCCCAATGTCACGGTCCACTGAACATAGAAAATGAAAGTGCAAGTGGGGCATTCGTGTACTGAGGACACATTCTTGTTTGTATATAAATTGGGCCTTTAGTTTTCTTGTTTAAATTGTTGTACATTTGTCATTTCAGGGCCTTTTATAGCTGACTATGCAGCATGGACTTTGCTTATAGTTCAATGAAGACCATACGGTAAACTTTCAGTTTTCCTGAATAATTAACTACAGTGGGATATTCTTGAAGGAGTCTAGGAAATTGGTACTGAAACAGTATTTCTGTGAGTTATAATACGACATACCTCCTGATTATTTCCAGGTTTGGGTGTACTTGGCTGTTTCTCTCTGTGAGCTATAATTAGACATACCTCCTGATTTTTTCCAGGTTTGGGTGTACTTGGCTGTTTCTCTCTGTGAGCTATAATTAGACATACCTCCTGATTATTTCCAGGTTTGGGTATACTTGACTGTTTCTCTCTGTGAGCTATATTTAGACATACCTCCTGATTATTTCCAGGTTTGGGTGTACTTGACTGTTTCTCTCTGTGAGCTATAATTAGACATACCTCCTGATTTTTTCCAGGTTTGGGTGTACTTGACTGTTTCTCTCTGTGAGCTATATTTAGACATACCTCCTGATTATTTCCAGGTTTGGGTGTACTTGACTGTTTCTCTCTGTGAGCTATATTTAGACATACCTCCTGATTATTTCCAGGTTTGGGTGTACTTGACTGTTTCTCTTTGTGAGTTATATTTAGACATACCTCCTGATTACTTCCAGGTTTGGGTGTACTTGACTGTTTCTCTCTGCTGTGTTCCAGATCATCTTGTAAAGACCTATTGATGTCTCTAATATCATTGAGTTGATCAGTTAATTCATGGACCTCTTGTTCCCTAGCACTTAATAATTTACGTAGATTTCTGACTGTATCTTCTAAATCTTCTATTCTTTTCTGCACCACACTGTCCTGCAAGCAGAAAAATCATCAAATATTATAAACTACAACAACTTTATTTATGTTATTTGCCAAAAGTCAATGATCATATATGACCATTGGAATTATACAGACACTGACCCTATGAAGCATTTTTAGCAATGATGTTATGTCGGTAGAGTTATCACAGTGTCTGTTCTTTCTTTGTTTGGATTTACTGTAAGAAATATCTTATTTAAAAAAAAAAAATTGATTTGTTATATATATGTTTTTTTAAGCTGATTTTTTTTATGTATGCATTTTAATCACTGTTGACTGGTGTTGTGATTTTTAGTTCTGTGGTAGGTTTCTTTCTTTGTAAACAACCCCACCCATCATCTATTTCTTCCTTAATTGCTTGTTTTACTGCATGCTTGTTACTGTATATTCAGAGTTATTGAGTGCATTTATTATTGTAATTTTTTTTTAAATGGACTAGCGGTAATATGCGAGATTAATTATTGCAATTTCAGGGTAATCTTCATTCATATAATTACAGAATACCAGAATGCTTGTTCTATCCAGTCGCATTATTTGCATTAATAAAACCTCGCAATAAGGATAAGGAAATTCCTAATTGAAGGACATGTATGCAACATCTCTTGTCCTTTTGATGTCTGCAATTCATATGTTTTATATCTGAAATAAGACATTTTTGGGGATCTGTATATAAATTTTATTCATTGTTTTTTTTTCTTTTTTAATTAACTGGTTGAACTATAAAAAGAACACAAGGCAAATATAGCTCAAGACAGACCCTATTTAAAACAACCAGGTTAAAATCGGAGTGAGTCTCCACAAATATTTAAAAACATTGAAGTTAAAAAAACAGACCCCTACATGCTGTATATATTTATATTGAAGTTCTTAATGCTTTAAAACAACTCACAGGTAATATCTAATCGTGGACATAAAAACCCATTATACAATTCAACCCCATAAAATGGTAAATTAATCAAATCAATAATGTAGTTGTCTGTTCATAAATATAATAAATTTACTTATAGACAAGATAAGGTTCAAGTATTTCCACCTTAAATATAGAAAAATAATTCAAAGTATAGACACAAACCTCCATATCAATGGTTTACAAACAAACAAAGTTGGTGACCTTAAATTATGGAATTTTCATTTTTACCTGGCCATTTAACAAGTTTAAATTTACCTGTTGAAATCCCCTTGATCGATAATCAAACATTAAATAATTAGCTTTTCTCATTGATAAATTTTAACAGTTTTATCTGACATGCTGACTTAAGTATTTAGGGACAGACTGAAATTCATGTCTAAACACAATTTTGTTAATGGAGGGATTATTGTTAATACAGCGGTATGCACTTAATGCACAGTCATATCAGTGTGTTATGATTGCATTGGAATTGATTTTTTAACAATAAAACATTTATGTTACATACAATAATTACATTTAAAGATTCTAATAAAAATCTGCAATAAAAGAAATAAAATGGGGAAAATGTGGGAAGATTTTCACTGGATTCCTTTACTTTCATCTATCTTGAAAAAAATAACATTTTATGATTAGGTAGGATGATTGAATGTAATTTGCTTAACTGCCAAATTGAAAATATTCAATACAAATTCCCAAATGAGAAGAAAATTAATTGTCATACTTTGACTATAATGTTTTTTTTTCTAACAAATTGTGACTTGGATGGAGAGTTGTCTCATTGGCCCTCATACCACATCTTCTTATATCTTATAATGGCAGTTTTTCAAGCCTATAAATTTCATGAATATTACTTTATTAGGTCATATAAGATTCTTTATACCTTTTCTTGATAATTAAGAAGGCAAGCATTGATGTACATTTTTAATACAAGATACTTGTGTCAAAGCTGATAAATTATCTTACCATAGAGAGTTGTCTCTCCACATCATCCCCTGGTGTGATAGTCCTATTACTGGCTCTAGATGAGGGAGTGGAGCCTCTGGCTACTGATGATGGCCTAGCTACGGCAGCAGGAGATGTCATGCTACCAGGAACCCTGATATAATTATCTGGTGTCTTACTACGTTTTTCTGCCTGAAGTCTCTGCTGTGTAGTTATTACTGGTAAACTAGATGCCCCATGAGCTCTATTACCATTATTTTGTATTCCTGAACTATATAGATGTGGGGTTGGTGTTTTAGTCGATACTGTTGAAGCAGGTTCACTAACTCTTTTACTGCTCTGCTCAAAGTATTGTGTTAATTCTTGTTCACTTGTTAAACTAAGGGGCCTCGAGCCACCATGACCAGGTAATGAGCTGTGTGACCCATATAAATTTTCCTGACTTGTTCGGAAAGAGTCAGAAGGCATTTGTCTTGTAGCTGTTTGCAATGGGGTCTGACGTGCAGAACTGTGAGTTGATCCATGAAGGCTTCCAGCAGGAGAGGCAGTTTGTACTATATCATCTAAAGGTGTATGTCTACCTAGTGATCCATGTAGGGAACCATCTAATGGTGTACGTCTATCTGATCCATGGAGAGATCCATCTAAAGGTGTACGTCTATCTGATCCATGCAGAGAACCTTCTAAAGGTGTGTGTCTGGTTGATCCATGCAGGGACCCTTCTATAGACGTACGTCTATCTGAACCATGCACGGAACCTTCTAAAGGTGTATGCCTAGCTGATCCATGCAGAGAACCTTCTACTGACCTAACAGGAGTTCTTCTTTGCTCATAACTATGGACAGAGCCCTCAGTTGATTTAGGCTGGTCATATCCAAGGACATCACCAATGTAGTCTCTCTGTGGTGTTTGTCGAGCAGAGCTAGAAGGGGATTTGTAATGTTCAGTAAATTCTAATGATCCATCGCCATTCAAAATCTTATCAGTAGACGTTCTCTTATCTTCACTGCTGAAAAAGTCAGCCAGTCGATCAGATTGAGGAGTTGTCCGCTCCTGACTTCTAGATTCTCTTAATGTGTTTTCAATTATTTCTTCCACTGTAGGCTGTGGGGTTTGTGGTTTTGAAGAATGTTGAGATTGATTAAAACTCTGTTCGATTTCATCCTCCACGACAGATGCATTTAAATGTTTGCTATAAGAATTATTTAATCCATCTTGGTATGTCTCAAAACCAACATCTCCTATAGGTGTATGTCTGCCAGAACCATGGTCTGATTTAACCGTGAACTCTTGTTCAGGGCTGACTGAATGCATCTGTTGTCGTATAATGTCCTCAATTTTTCCCGTATAATGTAATCCTGTTTGGTCATTACTAGATTTATTAGTGTCGCTGTATGTATTGACATCTTCCACGGTCTTCTCTTGTCCAACAGAGAAATTATCCTCAATTATATCTGAAAGTATATCAGAATCAGAATCACTATAAGTGTCTACTATTGCACATGGTATGCGAGAATCTAAAATATATTCGATTCTTGTGCGAGGCATTTTACAGGTCAGACTGTTAATAGACTATAATATCCAAAAACCTGATGCCAAGATTAAAGTTTAGCTCTACAAAATAGCTGACTAAACGTTGCAACAATATTCACAAAAATGTCACAAAATCACTGAAAGTGTAACTACCACAAATGAAAATCAATCTGGTCGAATTATATTTCAGAATTATTCGAATGGATTTCATTCAATTCTACAATCATGAAATAAAATATCTAGCTAATTTCTAAAGTCACTTGCTAGTGTGTCTGGTTACAAACAAAAAGTTCTCCATTTCATAATATCAATTATCTTGTTCATTTTAACGTTTAGAATTAATTGTTAAATAAAGTTAATCACAAAATTCATGTCTGCTTCGGCTACAGTTTTTGTTTCTTAATGACACATCATATTATATGAGCATGCATGCTGATGAAGACATTGTATTTATGATAAGATTTGTCAACACTTTTATGGTCCAGAAACTCAGAAAAATGCTAAATTTTGCTAATTTCTTGACTGAGCCATTTTATGTGTGATTGAAATTAGGATATGATATCTTTTGTGTATTGAAATCGTTAATCTTTTGAAGTTTTTTTGTTTGTGAATTAAACAATTTAATCAAATCAAATTATTTAGTCAAATGGAACAGAAATAAATAACTATTTACTGCATGTATGACAAAAGACACTAGGGGAGCTCAGGAAAGTTCAGACTTGTCACCACCTTATAGCGGTCAATTTTATCTATAGTGTGCCAATTGAGGCCACATCAAAGTAATCTTGATTTTTATCAAATTCTTAATAGCAAATTTTTACCATGTGTGACCTTGCTTAACCTTGTCTCAAAAAAATCAAAAAAATATATAGTCTTTCAATATTTTTTGGAGTATTTTGGGTAAATTTCAGTAAAAAGAACTAAAAACAATTCAAAACTTTATTAAGTCTAATAAAGAATTATTCTGTTGTGGCCTCAATGCATATTATATTGGTCAAAGATTAAATATAGCTGACTTAAATTAATTTTTATTGAACAATATGACCTTTAATAAGCATGTTATACAAATTGTGTATAAATATATCTTTATTTGAACACACCATGTTAAAAAATAGCAATGAAAATGTGAGGAGAAATACAGAAATTTTTTAGGTGTTATATTTTCTGAAAAAAATGTGACAGGATAGATTGGCCTTTTATAGCTGACTTTGTGGTATGGGCTTTGCTCATTGTAGAAGGCTGTACGGTGACCTGTAGTTGTTAATTTCTGTGTCATTTGGTCTGTTATGGAGATTTGGTGGAGAGTTGTCTTATTGGCAATCATATCACATCTTTTTTATATAAGCTGTCAAATTCATGTTTTCAGATTTGACTCAAATTCTCATATTTGATTGATAACATACTAAAAACTATGCATCCAAATTATAAAGTATAAAATTTACAATGCATTGCTTGATAATATGTATCATAATTTTGTGTGTATCTTAGTCTAGACATCTAACAAGCTTTCTAGGTGACCTCCAAAGACTGCCAACAGTCATATAATTGAATGTAAACAATATACATTTGTAGATAAAACAATGAAATTGTGCAATTGTGTTTTTCAACATCAGTTTTATTTCAAATTTTAGATTAACAAGAATGTGTCCCAAGTACACAAATGCCACACTTGCACTATCATTTTCTATGTTCAGTGGACCATGAAATTGGGTTAAAAACTCGAATTTGACATTAAAACTAGAAAGATCATATCAAAGGGAACATGTGTACTGAGTTTAAAGTTGATTGGACATCAACTTCATCAAAAACTACCTTGACCAAAAACTTTAACCTGAAGCGGGACCATGGACGGACGGACGGTCAGATGAACGAACGAACAAACAAACAGACCAGAATACATAATGCGGGCATAAAAATATTTTTGTTGTTGATGGAATCAGTAAATCAAATGGTTTACCCTTGTTTGAACCTTTGAACATGTATAATTTATGGGTAATTCATCTTTAGCTAAGGGGTTAAATTGAAGGTCACATGATTATGGATTCAATGACGTTAATTATTCACTTGCAATAGCAAACACAAAACATTCTGTTTCAATCAAATATTATGCAAACAGGCTGAGTAAATAAAACTTGAATGGTATTAATGCCTAGTTCAAAGTACAATATGAAAGGTGCTTAACATACTTAAAAGTTTCAAGCTTACAGATAAAATTCAAAAATCAGTTTTGATGCCTTGGAATACACTTTGTAAAGATCCTACCATGTTTTATCTTCAATTTTAGACTTCAAATTGCATTGCCCTCAATATTTTGGATTTTTCCTATTGCATATGTAAAGATTAATGAATACACTTTTCTCATTAGATTTAACTGAAACTTTCCATCCCTGTTCTTACTTCATCTAGTTTGGACCTCAAAAAAGGGCATTCAGATATTATCAACCATTAATAACTTAGTCCATTTAGTACACAATGTTAAGTAATATTTAGAAATCAAGTCAACTCCATGCTTACCCAACTCATGGAATGCAGAATAATTATAGTGACCTTGCAAAAAAAAGGAGTCCAAATATAGATTTATAAACTTATAATATTATACATCTTATGATCTATATAATGATTAAAAGATTATCTAAAGATGTTTAACAAATACAATATATATGGGAAAAAAACCACTACCACTTTTCATGTCACTATATATATTTAGTTTCAAACATGAATTCTTAAAACAAATCAGGTTTACAAAAATGATATGAAATTTTAAAGCCTTATAAATTCTTTCAATAGGTTAACATGTTTTGAACATAATTTCTAAAAGGATGTTACACTACAACCCCTAGCAACCTTCAACACTGCACTTCAATGTAAGTTAGATAATTACCTATGCGTATCTTACCGTGATCCATAATAAAAGTATATTCCGTAGGTAATAAAATATGCACCGTTTATAACTGAGACTTAAATCTTAATCCATTTTTTTTCATTTAGAGCTATTTTTATAAATTTCCCAGTCTATATTCTCTTCACGACTAAAACCTAAAGGTTTGACTAAAATTCACTATTGACAATTCATGAAATAAAATTTGCATGAACTTGATTTCTCTCTTCTGAAATGAGCCGTACGATATTTGCTTTTAATCTATCGCTGAACAACTTGTGTAATTTACTTTTGACTTCATTCAAATTGTAAGGATATGTTTAGATTATTTTTATCTTGAAAAGAGGGTACATATTTGAACAATGAATTATAAGTGCCAACATTAAAGAACAAGGGTATTCATTAATGGTGACCTTTTATGGCCCCTTAGGACATTTTTATTGTTGGGATACTCTCAAGGGAAATAAAATAAAAGTTTATTATTATTTGTCATTATTTATTGTTCAAGTAATTTAAATATTTTTAAAAACATTTTTCTCTTGTACATTGTATTCATAACAAAAAGTAACAATTTTTTCAATTCTTGTATAAGTGTTATTTTCGTTAGGAATACTTCAAGCTAACTTGTTTCAATTCTTTTTACTTGAGTTTGTTGCTCAATATTTGTCTTTGTTTATAATTGCATGCAATTCATTATGTTCAGGGGCTAGGAATTTTATCTTATTTTATTTATATAAAGACATCCAAGGGCATCAATAGTAATAAGAATAATCATGCAGAAAAAAGTTGGCCACAATCAAAAAATCATTTTTTTTTTTTAAATTTCAAACTCTTTATCTTTATACTGGAGCATAATACACCTCATTCTATTAACTGATTCATAAAATTGCTCTGTGTTAATTGCAATAAATTTATGTTTGTTGTTATATCTAATTTGCATTTTCCAATCACTCCAGTCATGGTAAACTAATGAAACTTATGTAATAATATTAAAATTTATCTTTGAAAAGAAACAATTCAATTTCAACTGATTTTGCTAACTGGTAGTAATGAAACAGACTTTATTTAAAAAGGGTGTTTAAAAGGTATTGAACAGGTGAAATAACAAAACGGTAATTGATTAATCTACACATGTCATAACAGGTTTAAAGTACCTGTTAATTAATAATGTGTTTCTATTCATTTATTACTGTGGTCCATGTATCGATATAATTAAATTATGAACCAGTGTGTATTATTATAAATATAAAATGATCGACTAAAAAGAAAAAAAATGGAAAAAATTCTGCTGGTAATATTGATTCAAATAAAGATCACCACTTTAGTATTCATAATCAGAACTTTTGTATTCTATGTATTAGGCATGTTAGGATATCAAAATGTCTACATACATTGTTGGATAATCAAAATTAGACAATGTAAAACACTAGTTTACATTGAGACATTTCAAGCATAGATTGCCAAAAACAAGTTTGCTACTGTATGGTTTACCAATTGTAACTCACAAAATTGGAAACCTTACTTTTTTTTCATTTTGAGAAACTCTTCTGAATTTGTGTCCATTGATTAACCATTGCAAAAATATACAAAAGCCAAAAATTCAGAATTTACAATAATTCTAACGACAACATATAATTGATTACATCCACTCGATTTCAACTTTGGTGGATTTTAAAGTTGTCCTATAATGGCACTTATACCACATCTCCTTATTTTTATATCAAATATTTTTTTTTTTCAGATGGGAGGGGGATCTGAGACTAAATTTTTCCACCTGGTTGTAGGTGTGCAAAGGAGTTTAAAATCAGTATATTACCATCTTTGACATATAGATCAGCTTCAAATGTATAGTGCTTTACAGTGACTTCATCTATAGGGTAGGATTTCTCATCAATAACAAGTGTCCCTTTGTACATCCCTGTAGGGACCTCTAAGTCTTTGGAGTAGTAACAATCTGCTCCCTCTGACCATGTTAACTTCAATGGTTCTTCCTATCAATAGAATAATTGTTTGTTATTTTTATTACCTCATATCTAAATATTAAACATTCATACATGTATCTATGATTACCGGTATCTACATTGTAACAATACTCAGTCTAAAATCAGAAATTATCGTTATAAAATTTGTAAAAATTTTGAATAGAATTCGCGGTTTCGGAATCTAATGCATTCTGGGTAATATTTTTAAACAGCAATTAAACAAATTAAGATTTTAAAGCCTTTGATTGAAACTGAACAGAAATTAAATTATATTTCAAATGCAAGGCTATCAGCTACCTTTGTCAGTTCTTAAGGTGGTACCTACCACTACAGGGAGATAACTCTGTAAAATCAGCTAAACGTTTTAATTACGTCGTGTTTTTAGGAAATATTAAGCTTCTCAATGATCGCAATAAGTGTTTGTCAAACTGCTATGTAACCAGGGTAATTTTACGGATAAAACGGTTGGTTCAAATTTTTTGAAATTTTTATAAATTTTTTTCAAAGGGTCAAAGTATGGATAGTAAAATTTGGTATTTTCACTAAGTCGTTTAAATCACTCAAAACAAGGTAAGAGTTGCACAGAAGTGATAGGTATGCATTATAACTGAGACTACTATAACAGTAGTCTCAGATTATAAATATAAAAAATTGAATATTTTAATAAAAAAAAAAAAATTTTAAAAATGTATCAAGTGCCTGTGGTTTTCTCCCGGGTAGGTAAACATTTAGTGTGACTCTCTCGGTGACTCTAATGTCACTTAATCATATGTTATCATGGTTATGTGTGTGTGACCAGACGATTTTGAGACAGTTCTTCTTTCCATAATAAAATGTTCACCGGAAATCAATAAAGTAAGACTCAAAATCGTGTATGGTCGTTAATTCCGCGTTTCTCTTTTATCACGGTGATCTTTGCGGCAAACTTTTTTCCATGATCACTGAAGAAGTTTTAATGTCAACGAGCATCTGGTGCAGTAATACCACTACAGTATAACCTGATAACTAAAACCAGAGGCTTATACTATAATTGTATTGTGTGTCTCTTCTAAAACATATTTGTCTTGGTCGTAGAGACACCATGCAGGGTCCCTTTTTCATGTCCTGCTCATTAGAACAGGGTCGCTTTTCCATGCCCTGCTGGTGAGAACAGACTCTTTTTTAAACAAAGTAAGGAGTAACATACGATCAAGAACCCGGGTCTAGAACAATATCTATTTTATACGATCTAGAACAGGGCATACATTTTCTGAGCTTGTCTAGAACAGGGTAAACGTTTTCTGAGTGTGCCTAAAACTGGAAATCTTCTAACTACATCGACACAATTACTGATATCAAAGAATGCATGGGAACGCTCTTAAGACACGGCATACTAACAACCCTATCTTGGATCCCAGGCCATGCTAATATAGCCGGGAACGAGATAGCGGACCAGTTGGCAAAAGACGCTGCAAAAGAGGCCTCATCACTAAATGATCAGTATAATGTCATAACCATGTCAGATGTAAGATGTGCAGTCAAGATGTCTACAAAACTCAAATGGCAAAGCAGATGGACAATTAGTGAAACTGGAAGACAGCTTTTCAACCTAATTCCTATCGTTGGTAAGGACGCACAACTAGACAAGCCTAACAACCAAATAGGAAGAATACTGTCAGAAATAAGAACGGGCTACAGCAGACTTAACAAATACAGAAACCAAATCGGTCAATCCCTCACGCCATATTGTGAATGCGGAGAAGAAGAAACATCAGAACACTTCCTGCTATACTGCCCAAGATACCAACAAGAAAGAGAGGACATGCGAAGACAAATGGAACTACTTAACATCGATCCAACAAATATACAGTCAATACTAGCACCACCAAAAAGAGAAACCTACGAAGCAACATCGCAAATTGTAGGGGAATATATTACAAAATCAGGGAGATTCCAAGAACTTGCAATCCCTGATTCCCGATCCTGCGCCTAAACAAGTATACCAAAGTACCGCGAGATATTACCTCGAGCAACGGTGTACCATAAGAGGAGGAAGATAGCACACAGAGAATAGTAGTGTCAATTATTGACCTTAGGATCAGGATCAGGAAAACACCTATTTAGGATTTTTTTCTTAGACAATTTCTGTGGTCTAGAACCTGAGACTACTATAACACATAGTGTGACCGTGTTAAAGTAGTCTCAGCTAGAACAGGGTATGTTTTCAATGTTTTCTGGTTAGAACAGGCTATGAGTTGGCAATTGCAATCGGCACAGTTATACCTGAAAGGGATAGTCAGTAACCCCTCGGGCGTACATGTAGATATTTGAGTAGAAAGTGCATGCTTCGTGATAGATATAACTCAATTAATGTTTGAAAGACTTGTACTGAACATCTCTTACTAACTTAATATCCAACCTACCATTTTATGTGATGAAAAGAATATGATCTCGTTGGAGGATACCGGAATTGTTTTTGCCCATCTAAACCTCAGGTTTGCCCTTTGTAAAGATGGTGACACCACCTCTTCCTCTCGCTTCTCTGGCATTTCTTCTGGTTGGTTTTCCTCTTCTCGTTGGTCCTGTGTTATGAAAATCCCAACTTCCTCTCGTGTTGAGTTCAAACTATCATGTAATAATTCTTCATGAACTGAATTTTTCTCACTTATTTCACTATCATTGAATAAATTTTCACTGAAAATAATTTCACTTGTTTCACTTTCGAATTTTTCACTTATTTCACTCTCGAATTTTTCACTCTCCTTAAAATCCGAATCTATATCATCGTTTTTCTCTTCGAAATTTTCCGATTCCTCCGGCGAAATATCAGTAAAGGTGTCAGCTTCTTGTGATGCTATTTCGTCACCGTCTTTTTCGTCCAAATTTTCCTCTGTATTTTGTATTTGTTCAGTAGAATTCTGAGCTAATGCAATCAACACTTCTGGTTCGGGGTCTACTGATGAACCGTTATCGGTTGACACGTGTTCAGTGTCTTTCAACTGTTGTGTCAAGTCTTGTTGACACGTTTGTGAATCAGTGTCCTCCTGATTTGACACAAGTTGATCTTCAGAACATTTATTTTCAGTTGATGTCGTTATTTCATTTTCTTCGTGTGTCTCTGATAAACCTGTTCAAAAGAAAGACTGTATACTGTATTTTTAAATATTTGCAGTCACACATGTATTTTCAAATATTTGTAGACAAAGCACTACACAAATAGTTTTCGACATTTATATTTAAGACACCTTATCTATACTCGGTTTGTGCAATTTCAAATTATCAATCACGTCGAGATAAGATATCATGAACTTATAATACAGATTTGAAAAACTAAAAAAGAGGTCATGAACTTATTTTGCACGCCAGACACCGCGCATCTACTGGACTAAAGACTATTCAGTGGCGCTTGAATATAAAAAAGTTAGAGTCATAAAAAAGAAAGTGAGACCGCAAGTATATATATACTATAGCAGACGTGTGTAAAACGTTAGTGGAAAATAGTGATGACTCAGCGATTCGATTATTGCAGTAAAAATATTTTATCATCTTATCAATTTATAACATATTATAAAACTGTCGTTTAAATCCAACTTTCATGGTGGATTATAAAAAGTAGGTAACCAATTTGATGTTTAAGCAAATATTTTGACATGGAAATGCTGAAAACATTCATATGAGTAGAAAGCTTCATAACGTGAATGTAAGTGACCGTCAGAAATTAAATTGGGGGGAAATCAAAAAGACTTTCATAGAGGCAGAACGTGGAACTGATATACTATCTAGTCCTATAAAGTATCAGAACAACCAAACAAACAAACAAACAAGCAAAAAAAAAGTAACAACTGAATATACGAACCACTATGGTTGGATTTCCATAATTTTCTTCATGACTTTTTTAGTAACACGAGCAAAAGAGATCAATGGACGCGTTAATTAAAACGAAATACCACCTAATTAAATAGTCATTCTAATTAACCTTCCTGAAATTAGACAATAGCAACATATTAATTTAAAATATTAATATGGATCAATTTTCCAGTTGACCAATTTTGGCTTTTTGACATATAAGGTGACAAAAGTATTTCATTTAAAAAAAAAAGATTAAAAATATGATATCTATATCTCCTATGACTTACCCGGTGGTATAGGGTCATCCATTGCTAGTATGGACTTCCAAAATTATTAATTTAACAATAAATCACTTGTTTGAATTCGGTATGGAATTTGTCCGACACGGACCAAATATAGATCATTGCAAACATATACAATAAAGAACTGATTATTATATCACACAATGGTTAAATTCATGTAAATACACGCACCGCACAGGTACCATACATTGTTTTTTACACTTTAATAAAATGTGTATTGATTGATTTTTAAAAATAGGTAGGTTTCAAAAGTAATTTGTGCAGGTAGTTAAATATTTGCATAGCGTTTTCACATTGTTTAAGTACATTTTTAAAGGGAAGACGACCTAATATAAGTATGAAGAGACCACAGAACCCATGTCTAAAAAGAAGAAAAGACAACCTCGTCAGTATATTGATCTTATATATCATATCTTTATGTTTTGTGGTGTTGATGACTTTGGATAGTTTCTATGTAATCTATTTAAAACCTTTTTAGACTCAGGACGGTCAAGACAGCTGTCAGTAGCGAAATATAATTGAGAACGGAAATGGGGAATGTGTCAAAGAGACAACAACCCGACCAAAGAGAAGACAACAGCCAAAGCTGAAGACTGCATGTTTGTTGCCATTCCGATGTCTTAAGTTTATTTTTGTCGTTGGATTAATTTCTCCATAAATCTTCAACCCCAGTATTTTCAAGTTCAAGTAGAACCATGCCGGATTTGCAAAAGAACTGTTTCTAACAAATTCTAGCACTAGCAAATACAAAACACTCAATTACCAAACTTGATTACACCGGGTAAACCTTATAGAACCATACCACCATGGAGCTAAATATGCCCATATGAAAAACACTGTATACGCTTATGTTTTTCTTCTCCTGAATTTTGCTACTAATCGATAGCAAAATATGTGAAGAATATCGCACCTATATAACAACATACAATTAAACGACATACCTGAGACTGCTTCCGCCATTTTTATGAAAGAAAGCATTAATTCCACAGAAACAATCCTTAATTGGAAAATCGATTTTGGTTGTCAGAAATATACATCCCATTTATTTCATTCCCACCTTTAATTAATCAAAATTGTATATTTCATTGGAGACATTTTGTCCTGGTGACGATAATTCCAGGTATTTTGATGACACGAACAGAATGTCAATGGAGAAATATTGTCAATATTATTGAATCTAAATAATGTATATCACATTCCAAAATCACCAATATTTCTCCATTTGAAAATTGAGATTTGCTGAACACGTAAAAATGAAATAATTTTACCTTAACAAAAGCCGGGTTTTCATTCTCTGAATTCGCTACATAATTAATAAATATTCTGAATATTTTAAAACTTATTTACATAGCAAATAAAACTATTGACTTTTTGGATAAATATCATTAAATAAAATATCAACCGATTTAGAATTAAAATTCATTGGAGCGACCCTCTTTTAATTCATAAACAAATTGAATTGCATAATTCAAGGATTTGTATTATCCCATTTAAACATTTTAGTTTTATTTATTTTAATATTATCTATAAATTGCACGGATCTATAGATTCGCAGAAAAGACTTATTTGAATGTATTCAGGCCCGTAGCCAGGATTTTCCAAAGGGTGGTTCGTTTGACTCACAAACTCGACTTTAACAGTCACAATTCGAACAGAACATCGACTTTAACAGTGCTTATTAGTTTTCAAGGGGGGGTTCGTCCGAACCCCTCGAACCCCCCCTGGCTACGGGTATGGTATTAAACCATTGTTTCATATGAATATAGCACACCCAGATATAATGCTGTTTCAAATATTCTGACTGAGTGTCGGAGGATTTTTGATTTTGAAATGTTGACAAGTTTGTGATATTAAAGTCCGTGGTGTAATAATGTTCCAGAAATTTGTAGATATTTCTTCTGCAAGAATCAAATATCTTGTTGTTTACATACACGAGCGAATCAAACAAATTGAGAAATACAAACACCATGCAATGGTGTCAAGGAAAACGTCACCATCTAAAAAGGGACAATTTACAATAGGAAATGAAAGGTGTCTCTTTGATCGTAATTTTAGTGTTCCCAAAGCTTACCGGTAGTGATATAGATATCAAGATCCAGGAATGGTTAGTGCTTGTTGTTATAACCTTTATGTAGAGTAGGTTCCAGTGGCGGATCCAAGGAGAGGGGGTCTCTCGGATTGGACCCTCCTTTTTCGGACTTTTGAATGGGGCCCTATGGTTGGAACCTCCTTATTCCAGATAAGGAATGTCCCTTTTGAAAATGGCTGGATCCGCCCTTGAGTTCAACAGGATAAATCTCTTTAGTATTCATACTTTAATCATCATTATAGAGAGCCAGAATTATTAAAATATGTATCTCTGACTTTGTTAACCTCATATTATTTACATATACGAGCACACCAGTTGTTTTATTATAGACTTGACCTTTAATCAGATTGGAGCTAAAATATAATCCAAATATCTACATTTTTTATTTCAAATGTTGGTTCGACGGTTCTTTGTTGATTTTATACAAAGATTGAAATTCGCAACAACACAGAAGAAGTCCGCAATAAGTGGTGCACAATAAATTCCCATTGGAATTCCGATAATTTGACGATATAAAAAATCTCAATAGCGAACGAAAATAGTACATATAGAAAATAGATCAAGTGCGATCTATCATATCAAAGTAGGTCAGATTGACGTAGTTCTGTTGTGTTGAGAGAAAAGATGACATATAAGAGATTGAACATATATATTTACATTCTTTTTGAATGCCAACTTAATTGGATATTTGATATTTTTCTTAAGGAGATTATGAGGCAAAGGTCTATATAGGAAAGAAAAGTCAAAACTTTGAACAGATTCTAAGGCACCAGTTTTGGTATGCAATTTATCAAGAACTTCTAAAGAATTTTTGACACTCCAAAATAATTAATTTCACTAGTGTCGTAGACCTTATTTGAAAAAAAAATATTACTAACTATGCGTGAACTTGAAATTTGAAGATTTTAATCTTACCTTTTACAAGCACGTAATAAAAGCCACAAATTTACTAAGATACGAGATCTTTTAGCTGTATTTCACTACGTGTTACGTGAACAAACAGTACACCAATTGTCAAATAAACTTCTTATCCAGTGTAAATATTACAGAAAGAACATTCCTTGCTTTCAAATATGAACATAATAAATATAACACGTGCAATTATTAAATATATACAGACTGTTGACATACAGGTCGATATGACATACGAAATAAAAGTATATACTGTCGACAAACTTGTCGATTTGACATGCAAATAAGTCAAAGTTCAAGTTTGTAAATGGTTAAAAACAGGCCGTTGTACGCAATCACGAAAATAGAGAGAAGAAAACAAGTGGGCAACGAAAATCGAATCTTACAAAAACAGACAACACTATTGCAATAAAGAAAAAAACCCAACAAAAACAAAAAACATTACACGCAGAATGGTTTGCATGCGCCTGTCATTCATTCGTTTGGTTCAGACATACTATTACCCGTTCTGGTTCGACCATATATGAATATGATTGTGAACTTTATATATATGAACCAATATTCAAGCTGCACCTGCATATTGAGTACTTAATATATAGCTCCCAGTTGGAGTGACATTACATGGATTGATTTTCTTTTAATGATTTCCTTGATAAAGGGCTTTTAATGCAAGGAAAATTCTCTCATTTTCCAAAGGATTGTTATATTCTAAGTTTGAAGTTATTTCTAATTCGATTTGAAAGTTGTCGTTGACTCAATTGTGACTATTTTTTTATTTTGAAATCATTAAGAGTGAATTTTCACTGGATATTTACTTCGCACCATTGGAGCTAGAAATCGAGTCGTAATCTTCTAAATTAGCTGAGTTAATACGTATGTTTCTTATAAGAGTGGCTCAGTCTTTATTTTTTCAATGACATTTTTGATAGACTGGTGTTGATATACCACTTCTTTTTTGGAGAGGTTTAGGGGTTATAGAATATTGAGAAAATAATAAAGATTTTGGTGATAGGCCAAAATATTAAGAATTAAGTAAACTGGGTGCTATACACAAAGAATAGACAATAATAAACAAAACAAAGGACAAAGAGAAATAGAGATACAAATAGAGAATATAGAAATGATCATCAGCCTCCCCATTTAGACGCTATAGGATATATAGCAACTGTGTTACTGTACCTGAACTTCAAGTTAGGTCTCAACATCATGCTGAGATCAAATCGGACGAGTGCGTATAGCCAACTACAATCAATACTTTTTTGCTATTATATTATTACAACCGACTTAAAAAAAAAACTTCAAAACTTGAACATACTTCTGTAAATTACCTAGAAACTCCATGCGTAGTCACAAATCTGCACGATTTGATTTATTAAAATACACACACCTACGTATACATGTTTTTGAATTGATCGAATATAAAGTTGATCTTGAAGCAGATTATCAAGATGTTTGAAAGTGGATTACATATAACCAAATAGCATTAAATTCAAATCATTATCACAGTCATCTGAACACGAACTGATTTGCCAAAAATGCGTTGTTACGCGGAAATCGGTTACAAATTGTATACTAGTATATGCATATTTACTGTAGGTATGCAAAATTAGCCATCAAACGCCGACCATAGTTATTTATCCAGTCTTTAACGTTTGATTTCAAAAATGATTTTGTGTTTATAGAAAAAGCTTTCTCATAAAAGTTAGATGCAGCATTCGTGTGTTATAGAAATAATATGACCTCAAGAACTAAATTTCCCAGAACCCTTATGTTTTGGAATTAAGTGTCAGCTATCTAGCAACGAGCAAAGGAAGAATAGAGAAAAATATGAAAACAAATAATTAGTAAAGAATAAGGAGGTGCCAAAATATAGAGAATAGAGAATAATGATAAAAAAAAGTACAAAGAATAAAGAAAAACTGGCATAAACAATATAAACGGAATACTAAAAATGAGGACCCGATCCCGAAGCTCACAATCTAATTAAAAATATAGAACAGTGATTTAGTTACATATTACGTATGAAGTAACACGAAACCAGAGTTCTATATATTATATAGATTTAGACCCTCCTATTTTATTATTATTCATTATAGACCGTTTATTTTGAATAAACTCGTCATAGATAGTTTGAAATTTGTATGGCAGTCCTTTAAGATTTGTATGAACATGCGCCTATTCTAACAATTAATGATTAAAAAAACAAACAAATAACACAAAGACATTTAATAAATAGGAATAGGCCATAAAACAAAAGATCTGTATATATATATATATATACGTATAAATTATTCAAGTACTAATTTCACGGACTAACCTTGTTTGCTTTAGTTTCATTAACTATTCATGAAACGAAATTCCATCTCCCATTTCTAAATATCCTACGAAAACTAAGACCTGTTTGATAGAAACTGACTTTTTAACTCGTGCAAACAAATGTCTTCACTCGTTCATTGAAAATCCAGGATACACTCCGATTAAATGTACTGATATGGATGAAAGTTGTATATAAACGTACAAAAGGAAATTTAAACAATTATTCCAAGCTTTTAATATATTTAAACGAACACTATAAGAAAGTCGCACGAATAATGTTAAAAATCTTTATAGTTTAGGTGGGAATAAAAATATTTGCCTTATCTGTAACATGTAATCATATTAAATAACTTCTACTTGAACGTATTTGGTTAAATGTTCTTCAATTTTGTATGAAATGAAAAAGTTTGACATTAGAATTAATATAAATGTAAATTTCAAACAAGCTCGGACGTCATTTTCGTTGACAGATAATATTTGTGTATGATAAACAGTATCAGTTGAATGTTATGGAATTAGTTACCAGGGTTTTGTGACTCTGTTTCTAAAATGCAAATACCAAACAGACCAAAGTGTTTTCCCTCTGTTAATTTTCTTTCTGTCGTTCGTTCTATCATTTATCGTTTCTTTTCATCATTAGACTTTCTCTTTGCTTTACTTTTTATGCACTCTTTTTCTCTCTCTAGTTAAATCAAATACTTGTTTTGTCTGTTAAATAAAGTGTGCATAAGTAATGCTAAAATTTAATAAAGGTCCGCCAACGCTAGTTATTGTGCGTAGATGTGAGTGTTGGTTTAGGAGGGGGTCTAGCTGGTAGCAGGAACCATTTGTTGTTTTTAACATTTCTTCTCAACATAAAAATTATCTTTGTTATCATTTATAATGAAATCAAATGACAAAAATACAGGCGATTATAAAAAAAAAGCTTGGAAAAGACCTTATATTTAAAATTTAAGGCATGTACATGTAAATGTATTTAATTTTAAATCATTCCAATTCAGGTGATTAATTGCATATATATCCAAACAGTATACCTGCACCAAATTGAATAGCAGTTACACGACTTTAAAGATTTGTATAGATAAACTTGGTAAATTGTATGGAATGTAAAATTACTTTTTAAAACATTATATAAATCTTGAATAATACACATACTTTTTTTTTGCGCTATATATTAATCCATTAAATCAACACGTACATTCCTCATGAGTCGTTATAATCCGAGAAAACAAATAGTTCCTTATTAATATCAAATTGTTATCATTAAAATTTAATTAGATCTTTTCCAATTAGAAATTTGATACTGAAAAGATCTAAAATCTACATCGGATCAATAGAGCACTTCACAAGTTACTACAGATTGGGTAACCTCTGTCGATTACAGTCCGTCCAATTGAAGATTTAAATCAAACTTGTGATGCCAACGACATGGATAAGATAAATTTCGGCTTAGGAAGTGGATACGTGTTTCTACAAGACTGCAACAATCTACAATGTAATAAGATATCTCATAAGCATAAATTATATTATTTACCATAAACTTGTAAATTATAGATAAACCGTGACGCTCTGTAACGCAGTCTCTAGTTGTGCATTAATCAAATCCTTTCGAAATAGCTGAATACGGATATTGTTGATTGAGGTTTGGTGTCATAAAAGGGGTCAAGGAAACCAAAGAAATCGCTCTCTCGTGCATAGAGTTAATTCCAGTTACTTTTGGCCCTTCTTAACAGGTTGGAAACGGCGACAGTTTCATTAAACTTTGATAAAAAAAAATCGTCTCCAGCATCACAGAAAAAACATTACTTTTGGTGCAATGCTATTTAAAGTCGGCATATTTTTACTTGCTAAATAAATATGTACAAGGAAACAACATTTTCAACTCGGCCATTCAGTGCCTGCACTGTTTACCTGATAGAGTGTCTTAAGGTATATTTATTTTCAAACCTCAATACGGACGCGGTGTAAAGAAGCAACGATCCACAGAGAATGGTATTGTACTGTAGTCCATCAGCTGGTAGGGCAAAATTTCAATTCTGTGTTACACCCCAGGGTACCGCAATTTTTTTGTATAAATTTAAAGAGTAATATCTGAAGAATATTTTAAGAGGTGTTAGACTTCTGAAAAAGTGTCCAAAAGGGGTTAACAGGGGACGTATTTAAGGGTATATCAAAAATTTTGTTTTGCACATATTTACAGAAAAATGTAAAAAATAACCAAGTATTCAGTACTATTCTTTTTATTAAATGGAAAACATCATATCTAATTAAAACGCAGGCTAATTTTTAACTATTTTTTAAATCGTAGAGGACCAAGAAAAAGGGGGAGGGTAATTTCAAAAAGTCATGATTTTGAATGAAAAGAAGCATACGTACTAATTTTCTTGATAAAATGGTATATATTTTTTTACATTGAAACATAGCGCATAAAGTAACTAAAGGCTGTTGAAAATTATTTAAAGGTGAGACACAAAAACATAGAATCCACGACAAACCCAAACATGAGCAACCAGAAATGCACGATTCTGTCATGTATTTATACATCACATTCATGAAATAACTCTCATATTAAAACACACAAAAATGTCAGGGTTTCTAGATCTTTATTTTTAAAATTGTTTTCAACAACCGAATCACCACATTTTAAGGTCACTCAGAAGGTCAATCCATAGAATCATCATCAGTTTGGTGACCTGCATCTACCGAATTATCATTATCATCATTTCCATCATCTTCGTCGTCATCGTTAGCAATATCAACGATTTGGTAATCCTTACATCTACAAGCTTTCCAGCATTAACATACAGCTATCTGTTCAACACAGTGTTGAACACATGAACATCTTTTGTTGGCACAACAAGCTTTACATGAACAGCAGATCAGAATTATCAAAGCATTTAACGCTGGTCTAACCAATTGAGACTGATCAAAGCGTTCTAAACGATCCAACCATAGCTGTTTGGCAACAGACCAGTGTTGTGTTTAAAAGCAGATTTCCAAATCTTCGTCTGAAAGTTAGCTTGTTTAATGTGTCTTAACATTACATCTTCTGCATTTCAAAACGTTCTGATCTTTATTCATCTATATTTTTAATTTCGTAGCCATATATAGAACACGAAAACCTCTCGAGTGTTTTGACAACTCTTCGCCAACCTCTTCAAAGGTTTCACCAAGATGGAATAGACCATCTGAAAACTCCATATAACGTGTCAAAAAGGCGAATGCTTTGCTTTTTTTCCTTACAAGACAAAACACTTACTGAATCATAACCTGTATTGGCGTGAAATCCTGGTAGTTTTCTACAAACATGCTCACCAAATTTCGCACACATTGATTGCACATTTGATAATCTGCATTTGGAAGATGAATCTGTCAGACTAACAATATTAGAATTGATATGCAACTGTGAAAATAGTAAGCCAATACTTCCACATCAGTGTCACAAGGTTTTTTACAATGGAGTCGTAACCTTTGTCAGCTGCATGTTTTTGCATTAAGAAACATTTTTATCGGCTTCTTCCTGTTTGATTATAAGCTAACACCACTCTACGCTATTTCATTTTTAACATATATTTTGTGGCACATACTTCCATGTGATACAAATAAATCAATACATTCAAGTGTAAATCTATAGGATTGTTTACTCTTTTCCAAACCAAAGAATTCAACAAGAGCAACTTTGTTTCCCCCAACTAACAACCATTTCTTCCATTCCCAAGAACACGATTGTGGTGTTCTAGAACTTATCGTACTGATAAATGCCCTCCCAAGGATCTGCCGTTCTAATTTCTTTATGAATATTGTGGGATAATAATCAGTAACAAAATCAATGCGGGACCTCTTTTTGAAATTAAAAGGATGATTTTTTAAATAATAATTGCCAAATCGAAAAAAGTGCTTGGTATCCTAGTAATGAATTGAATAACTGTCATGTCATCAAATTCCTAAGGAATACCCTTTTCTAAAAGACCACTTAGGACAAATTTTAATTTTTCATTACATGTGTACCATCAAAGTTTGCAAGAGACATTGGAAGAGGACATAATTCAAACTGGAGAATGTATCGCAAAACCAACTATCTTGTCTTGGCTATGACAAGCAGGCGACATTTTGTTTTGCATCTGTTCTCAATATTTTGTTGTTCTTATCAGCTATTTTCTGCTTGCCTTTTATTTCCTTTTTAAAAAAATGTAAGCAATGATTTTCTTTTGAGTGTTTTGAAGATATCGGTTGACTTTTGAATGAGCCGTTCCGTAATAAACATTTCTGTAGCAAATTTTCCCTTTTCATACGCGTTTAGAAGGTCGCACATTAATTCCGAAGAAGCAACAGAACCCGAGAACAAGCCATATAACTGCTCAGATGTTTGGATTTGACCAGCTTTCAGTGTCAGACACAATTTCAAAACATCAGTTTCGTCTCGCTTCATTCGAGTTTTTCTGAGTTCTTTTTGGGCGGATGTTTCAAGGTTAACCATCCCTACCAAATGTCGACATTTTAAGGATATTGAAGCTCTTTCATGTGCATTTAGCAACCAATGTTTATCAGAATCTTTATTTAAACTGAAACCAACAAAGCCATTTTTTTGGTATCTCTAAGAAACCTAAGAAAGTAAAAAGTATTACCAAATCCCACAACTGACTATTTGACGTTCGTTCAAAGCGATGTTTGTCGATTGAATGACTTAACAATTACTACATAGCTAAAACACAAAATGTTATCAAGCACACCTTTATTGAGTTCGATAGGGTGCACCTTTTCTGAACACAAAAAAATCACCTTAATTTGTATTTTGTTCATAAATATTTCGTTACACATTCACTTTATAAAATAATTTGTTTCACAAAAACATCATAAATCGACAATTAAATGTGTGTTTTCAGTTGCAAATTGATAATGCTTATGTGTGAATACATTGTACATGTTGTATACTGAATCAAAGACGGTAATTTGGTGATTTCCGGTATTTCACGAGTATTTGCACGTACATATATTTTATGAAATAATTTATATTTTAGACGATATATAAATACTGCAAATTATTTAAACATTGCATAATGATTAATTCTCAAGTTTAATTAACTAAAACGGGTAATTGTATAACGAATTTCTTTATGAAAAGAGGAAATATGCCTTAATTTGAACCAAAAAAATCGGATTATTTTTAATGTAAAAAAACATTTTCTTTAAAACAAAAAATCTTCCGAGTTACAATTAATATGATAGTTTTGTATCTGTTTTAGTTGTTTAAACCTATACTTTATTTTTTTTTTAATTGCTTTATATTAAAAATCTTATTTAAAAATTACTTAGTCGTGATTGCTAAATGAGGGGATCATTGAAAGGGACGTTTTTAAACCTCTTTTGGACACTTTTTTTTTAGTCTAACACCTTGTATTTTATCAATAAGGTAATGAAGTTGAATTCTATCAAAAAAAATCGCAGTACCCTGGGGTGTAACACAAACTCCTTAACTAACGCGCTTTTGAGAACTAGCTGATGGACTACTGGGGTTTTAATATAAGTCGGAGATCTAATATACATATCTATGGTATAAACATAAATAAAGAAAAATCAGACAAGTTCAAACAATATATTAACGGTATGAAGGATGTAAAACCACACATTGATAACTTTGTTATTTATATTGGGATTTAATTCGTAAAACTTTTTCAATAACGCTCCAACGATCCGAGAAAATGAAGAAAAAAAACAGGCATTGATGCATGTACAGGAGCAATAATATTACAAATACACTCAAGTGTTCGCATCAATCCATTGAAACAGTGATTACAATAATTTGGATTGAACCAGGCAAGAGCCAGAGTTACTTGGGGTCATGACGCTCTGACTTTACTGTAGCTAAATTTCCATTCTAACTTCGGCTTTAGTAGAACTTTTTTGCAGAAGGGGGTTACGGTAGTATTTGAGTGAGAGGGTAAATTATTATGGAATGAAGAGCTTACTTTAATTTAACTTGCAAATGAATTTTACTTAATTTTTAAAATAATAAACAGAAATCTCTATACCATTATACGACAACAAATTTTGGCGTTCGTCAATAAACTTATACATCAAACCCCAAAGTGGTGAAGGGGGTTTTAACGGACCTTAACTGGCTATAAAGCCTTCGCACGGTCGACAACCCTTAACATTACCGGTCTAGAACACGTAATATGTATACTAGACTATTGTTGTTCAAAAGCAGGAATTTTCAATATATGATTGATATATTATTACATGTGTTTAACGTGTGTCATCTATTCCACGCACTTCAGGAATAGAACAAATTAAACTAGAGGCTCGCAAATGGAGCCATATATATTCTTGTATGGGACAATGAAACAAATCACATGTAATTAGATGGAAGTTCCTGGGGGTCACCCCCACCCCGTTCAATTTGAGAATGTACTATTATCTTGTAAACAGTCCAGATCCCCACCCCTAAACCATATATATTCTTGTAGGGGACAATAAAACAAATCAAATGAAATAAATGGGAAGTTCTTAGGGGGTCACCCCACCCCCTCTTGTTTGAAAACTTGTAAACGGTCCAGATCCCCACCCCTAAACCATATATATTCTTGTAGGGGACAATAAAACAAATCAAATGAAATAAAAGGGAAGTCCCTAGGGGGTCACCCCAACCCCTCTTGTTTGAAAACTTGAAAACGGTCCAGATCCCCACCCCTAAACCATATATATTCTTGTATGGGACAATAAAACGAATCACATAAAATTAGAATGAAGTTCCTGGGGGTCACCCCACCCCGTTCAATTTGAGAATGTACTATTATCTTGTAAACGGTCCAGATCCCCACCCCTAAACCGTATATTTTCTTGTAGGGGACAATAAAACAAATCAAATGAAATGTAGGGAAAGTCCCTGGGGGTCACCACCACCCCCTCCTGTTTGAAAACTTGTAAATGGTGGAGATCCCTACTCGTAAGCCATATATATTCTTGTATGGGACAAAAAATCAAATCAAATGAACATGGGACCATATGAATGGGGAGTTATCGGAGCTTTGTTTGGGAGACTTCGTAACAACATCCTGTTACAATTACTTCTTGTTATAATATGCATCTTATTAGAAACCTTCTCATTAGCCTTTAATATTTCAGATTGTTTCTTTTACAGTTTCTACGGTACTATAAATTTTTTGCAAGTTTACATTTAGTCAATGGGAGATAACTCTGACCACATGATGTTTATTTTTATTTTTGTGGGATAAACAGTAAAATTGATTGATTCTTCCAGACTAAGAAGTAATCTTTATTTCAATTGAATTGATAAATTTGATATAGCTAGATATTCTAATATGAGGTGCTCCTTTCGCTTTGTAAACAACACTGTGATAAAATTCTCTATATATCTATACTTAGCGCAGACTCCGAGATGTACATAATGATGGCTGTTACAATATAATTCCCACGTAAATCCACATGTATAGAAACCTATTTGCAAACCCTTTGTTGATTTTATTGTTTTAAAAATTGCAATTAAAAAAAGACAAAATTACTGTTATTCTTATTGGGATACATAATAAAAAGAAGTAATGCACAAGAGCTAAGAGAAACCAACAAAATAAAAATAAAATAAAATTCTGCAAAAGTCTATTAATGTTTTTGGGGTATTTAAAATATGGGAGGTATACATCATCTGCAAATATTTTAATTGCACCACAAAAACTCATTTACTTAAACTTTTTGGATTTTTCTTAATCATATATATATACTTTAATTATTATTCTGCTTGGTTCTTGAAATATATAATAGATATACTTGTAAACTGTAAGACTGGTGTTTGAAAATATTTTCGGAACACAATATTGCTATATGTATTTATCATATATTTTTCTTTAAGATTTATATAAAATATATCAGCCATACAATAAAATTATGAAATAAGTTTAATTTTACAAGCTTTGATATATGGGAGATAACTCAATTTATGTGATAATTGTTGGTTGACCAAAGTTTTGAAATGTTGTGTTTTCATGTTAAATGATTTACTTATTTCTAGAATACATTAAAATCATATTAAAAAATTATAGCAATTTGCATCTTATATACCTGCATGGGATTCACGTGTGCATGTTTGCAGTTTCTGTACAGGTTAATTACTTGATCACTGAAGTAAGTTGCTTTTGCTTTAGTTAAATTTACACATTGGTATATTTCTTTCAGATTACAATTGAGGATGAAGATATCTTTTATAGAAGGCCATCTGATATAATCAAATTGCAGCTATCAAAAGATAAAATTGCCAAACAAATTTAAAGGTATATATATGTCTGTCAGTGTCATACCCTCAGGGTTTCCGCTGGCGGTCGCCATTTTCGCAATTTGCGAAAAAATAATAATTGTGGCCATAAAAAATCGTCATTTGCGAAAGAATTTGGCGAAAGAAATATATAGAACGATTTATTTTCCTCCATCTTGTTTATTTACTTTTTTCGAGTTTCTCGGACTTTACCTGATCAGACAATACTCGGAATTCACCTTGACCTCATTAAGGTTTGGACAGAAAATCAATAATCAGTTGATTGCATTTTATAGCTATCGACAACAAAGGACTATATTAACAAAGGTGTTGATTGAATTGTTTGACAAAATGATATGGTTAAATGGCTTCTGCTAAATGTCACATACAGAATTTATTTACCACTTTGAGACGCACGTGTTTGAAGCAAACTTTTGACGTCTCCTCCGCTTTTAAAGATAGTTTAGAAAAGGAAGCTGTTGTTGTGACGAAAAATGTCCAAAAGCAAGAAAATTCTCGGATTTAAAACTTTAATTATCCTTTGACTTAAATATCGGTAATTAAATAGGAAGAAGTTTTTAAAGTCGTTTGAGTGACACACGTGTTTCAAGCCTAGTTTTACGTGTCAACTTTTTCATTTACGATGGTTAAGAAAAGAAAACTGTCGTTATGAAGAAATCTATCCAAAAGGTTGGCTCGAATGAGAGTAGCCCTTCAATGTAATGACTTCACATGAAACGAGGGATCAATTTCATGTGATAAAAGCTTTTGTTTTATTGTAAAAAAACCTTCTTAGTACAAAAGGGAACATCAGTATTTTTCTTTTAAAGAAACTTTCCCTACGAACTATACTGGTATTATATAAACAAAACATGTCCATTAATTTTGTTATATTCCAGGACGTATATCTTCTTTATTATTAAAAGTATAGTGGCCCAATCAATTAGAAAAGTTGTTTAAAATACAATGAATAGTTTTCCCTTTTAAATTAAAAAAATCTGTTGTTTTAAAGTAAATTTTTAGTGTTTATTCATTAACATGTAAACTCTAAAAATAAGTTTGAGAGCATAATCATAGACACAATGGGCAAAATCATCTTATTTAAGGGAAAGGGGGAAGGGGGGGGGGGTGGTAGACAAAAATGTAAATTTTAAACGAAAAATACAGTTATGTTATTTGGCGAAAAAAATAATAAAGTGGCGAAAAATATATTGTTCTGGCGAAAGAGGTGGCGAAAAAAATAATTGACCCAGGGGAAACCCTGCATACCCTCCATATGTCTTGCAAGGACAACTCCTCTTGATCCAATGGGCTGATGAGTTTAATATTTACACAATGGAAGCACACAACCTGAGCACATGCATGAAGGAAAATAAAGATGGTCCAAAATATTTGAAGGGAGATAATTGAACTATTCTAAGTTTACAGTGACCTTTATTTGTTAATGTCTGTGTTTCGTCTTTTGTGGATAGTTGTCTCATTGGCAATCATACCACATCTTCTTTTTTTATATAATATTGCAATATGTGTCAACACTGGTCTTGTTAATGCAACTCCTCATAAATGGCATGATTGGTATTAATGAAACACTACTTATAATGTTGCAATAAGCAATTGAGAATGTGCATAATGGAAAATAATTGTGGTGTAAAATATTTCAAGGGAGATAATTAAACTAACTAAATCTACATCGCAATATGTTGCAACAGGTCTTAATGTAAGATCATGCAACTCTCTTAAATGGCTTGAATGAAATTGATTAAACTTTTTTTAGTTGCAGTACACATGCATGGAATATATTATTAACTGTTTAAGCCCCTTTATAACGTGCAAAAGCAATGCGGTTGTGTTCTCTGAGAAATTCTTTTAATTTTGTTTACCGTGTAGCAGTGATCTCCCCCTTCCCCCTCCCCCCATAATTTTTTAAAATAATCTCTTTTGCTTTATTATTTCTGATACAGGTATCCAAAAGAATTGAATTTCATATCATACCAGAACACAGGGATACAGTGGAGATACAGTGGAGAAAAGACATGAAGTCTCTTATGGACCAGAACTCAAAAGAACAAAGATTATATGTTGGTGACTCTGTGCACAATGGAGTCAATGGTAAAAGTGGGAAAGTTAAGGAATTCTTTTTAAAACTTGGTTTCTTTTTTTTTATACATAACTTTTACAGTAGACTCCACCTAATCGGATATCGGTTAATCGAATATATCGGCTATTGTAATATTATTTCAAAACACAGAACCATTCCCGATACATTTCAGTCAAAATACATCGGATAATCGAATATCGGTTATTAGAATATATCGGCTAATTGGATAGAAATATTCATGGAAAATGTGTGAAAACCATGTACAATCGAATATTTTGAAATAATTTTATATTTTTTTTGGACAGGAAATGAAGCCACCCGCCAGAAGTTACGCCATTACGAAGTTTAAGAAAACTTCAGTACAGAAATGTTTCATTTTATTAATAAAAACGATCTTTCATAGTCAAATAAAGCATATTTTTTCTTATTGTCTTGTTTATTTTATGAATTTGATATTATATTCTGCCCAAGATGTGTTTGTTGTGTTTATCCAAATGTGATCGTTATCATTTACTTCACAAACAATGACACGACAGAAATGATAAACTGTGCGTGATGTTCATCAATATTTATTAAATATGAATGAACTGTACCTCTTTCTCAATAATTTATTAAAATATATAGAAGTCCCGTGTAAAAACAAGGAATCGTGTGTCAATAGCATGTCCCAGGTGAACTAGAATTATGTAACTTGTACTTTCCTAATTTACATAATATTCAGCCTTTTATTTTGAATTAGACAGATAAGATAGAAAAGCAAAATTAATTTTACTCATCTTGATGCCCAATTTTATAATCATAAACATAGTTGTATTACTTGAAATTGGAAATGGGTTTCACAAATAAAAAACTGTAGAAAATTAGATCCGAGTACAGTTAGAAGTTTATAGTCAGCATGAATTTGTAGCAATTAATAGAATTTACCTGTGGCCTACTTCCGAGAATTCATAGCTATTTTTAGCTTTTACCTGTTTTAACACACTAATGAAACAAATCACGCAAAAACAACAAGTCACATTATTTAAATGGTACATATTTTATTCAGATAATCAACACATAATTAAATAATCAATAGACTGACAGATAAACAAAATACATTATTATCAACTGATTGATCTGTTACTCAATCAACCGAATTATCCGAACTTGTACCTGAAAAAACAATGATATTGGTTACAAATTTCCATTAATAAAGCAGCTATAATAGCTATTGGTATCTTAGGGTTGTGTCTGTCAATTTTGAAAAAAAATTGGAGGAATATACGTTCATCGGCTAATTGAATATATCGGACAATCGGATATTTTTAGCTGACATTTTGGGTATCCGATTGGACGGAGTCTACTGTATTCTCAAAAGTTTTATTTTGCATTTCCTCAGTAATGGCAAGAGTGTGGAGGGATTGAAAAAAAACATAATACAAATATAAATAATGTGAAGCAAATAATATAAGATTCATGATATTGCTCATTATATTCCAGTATTAGTTCCTATATACATGAGTGTAAATTTCAAAATCTATAGAATATTTAGGTATTTTTGGCATCAAATAAAAGCTGAAGGACTGGTGATCATTGTAGATTACTTTTGGACTTATAATTTTGAATATTAAAAAATCTGCAGTAAATTTAATAAAGAGGGTACATTTTGTCTGTTTGTCAGATCTGAAGTACCTGTTTTGGTATATCTGAAGTTCTGGGAACCAGTTCTCTCTTATATAGCATTAAAGGTATGTTGATTTGTTCAGTAGAATTTAAGACACCATAAAGTGTTGCTTTGATATGCAATGATTGACACTTTATTTGAACTTACAATGAAAGAGGTGTGCCTGCTTGAAATGGAGGTATTTAACATAGAGAGCAAAGGGAACAC